>JAQFXT010000080.1:0-97291 GCA_034683725.1 Strigamia crassipes
CCAGGGCTGCAGCCCCAGAGACAAGTGGGAGGAGTCGAGAGGGGAGAGAGATGACTTGTGTCATCAAAATCCCCTTTCTTTAGATATTTTAGTTAATTAATTTAACTAAAATATCAGAATAATATACACTTTTTTGTGGATCCTCGAATGGAAATTCGAGGTCACCACAGGGAATACTAAGTTGTGTTTCTTGTAATAATTATAATTCAGAATTTATGGAAGAACTATCAACTCTAATGCTGGTCCGAAAGATAACTGATACTCCCTTTGGATCAGTCTGGCGCATGATCTGATTCTTACTTTGTTTTTCGCTCCGCCCATACCCCTTCTGCAATGAAAACATTACACGCTAAAAAAATTAAACGGTAAACAAGTCGATGGTTTCTCAAAAGTACTTTGGAGTAGTGTTTGTGTACCTAAAAATTTATTTTTGCCAGTAAGTTAAATCTGCAAAAAAGTTTGGAGTTGTTAAATTGGAAATTACTTATTAGGAATTAGGTTCTGTGAATGTAGTTGTCACATTTATGGTTCAAAATGCCAATCTGATTTTTGGTGCTGATGTAGACACTTGTGTTACGGGCCATTAATACACCAGTCTCGTCGGACTTGTTTGAGCGAGGACGTGTTAGCCCCGAAGAAATTGCCCATGATGAAGATAGCAAAGACAAGAAAGCTTTCTAGATAAGACAAGTTCTTGAAAATACATTTCAATCTGATCAGTATCTTTTGGTTTCACCAAAAACCATCTCAAATTTAAGGTTTGTGCTTTTTTTTCTTTTAATAACATCGGGTAATCTTTTCACGTCATTTTTTTGTTGTTTAAGACGTTGCTATATGTTTCCATTGATGTTTTTCATAAGTTTGCCGTATGGGGTTATAGGAGAGACGACAGTGCCGCTCACAAGTCAGTTGTTCTTTGTGTGATGGCTCACCTGATTTGGTTGTTGAATGCTGCACTGCTAGTCTAACGTGCTGTCATCAAGCTGGGGACATTTGCAAAACTGATTATAAATATATCAACAACTCAAGACTGAGTTCTACTGCTCTCTGCATAAGAAATGCTGTCTGTCAAAATATGTGTAAAGCTTCAGTGTTCATAATCTTTTGTAAATGATAATGGTGTATGTGTGTATTTTCAATTTTTTTAAATTAATAGGTAGTGATAGTTTATATTTTAATTCGATTTACATTTATTAAGATATTAGACAAAAAAGGGGTTCGTATATTAGATTGAGGGTAGGATCGAATCAGTGGAGAATTCCTATAAAGTACAAAAGTGTGTTTATAGTGTATTCCATACTATTTTTGGACAAAGGATTTGATGAGAAAAATAGAATAGAATAGTTAATTGGGTCTTTTTTCTGAAGAAGAAAAATGAGTTTATTATTCTGATGAAATTTATCGATGACACGCTTAACCATATGTACACATGCTAGCTTCAATCAAATGACGTGCATTAACAGGTGTATTCAAAACACAATGACAGACACCTTTTGTGTAGCTCTTTTTCCTTGAAGTTGGTTGCTTATTTTATTTGCTTATTCAGTCGGCTTCGCGACACTCGTTTCAGTTACTTTGCATCGTTTGTATTAAGCTATGGCAGGTTTGTTTCAATTTAAATTACTTATTCTTTTATTTTATGAACAATTCTTTGTTTTTTTTCTTCCATTTAAACTTAGGTTTTAAGCTTATAGTTGTATTATTGACAATCGCTTTGACAATATTTGCGATTTCTGCAGCAAAAGATGACAATCCATTGTGTGATTCATGTTCATCCTCTCCTAACATAATGATTTCTTGTTGTAACCAGCACTCTAAATGTTGTAAGAAAGCTGAAATATTTTGTGACAGTTGCAATAATAATGAAACTTTGAAAAAATTCTGTTGTACTCGCAAAAAATCATGTTGTGATTAAATAAAACGAACACGCCAAATAAAGAAAACTGTTGCTGCATTTATCGTCATCTTTTTTGTTACTTTCTATTTACAACTTGAAAATTCAACATTTTCTTTTTATTCCGTTCAGATTTGGGTCGTCACTCTCTTTATTTCCTCTTCAGTATGCCTTGTGGCTAAATCACGTGATATAGTTTTAATTTAATTGGAATGCAGTAGATTTTCTCTCATTTATTGTGAGGATCATCTAATTTAAGTATCTAAACTACTTGTTTTCAAATTATTAGCGAAGGTAAGTTTATTTCGGTTCGATAACTGTTAGTTTTTGTATTTCTCGTTAAATAGGTCAATGTTTGAATGAATTTTAAAGGCCATTTCCTTTATCGTTCACATTTGGACCTATATTCTTGTCACTGCATTTATGGCATTTTAATTTCTATTTTAATTAACAGGTTTCTCCCCCGTCTGCTTTACTCAACTACAGTACACCAAAAAATAGAAAAATGGCTAGACGGATTGTTTTTTTACTTTGCTTCCAATTGTGTGTGAGCTTCAGCTCCGCAGAGAACATCAAAACGGAAACTTCCACTTCCAATTTAATCCGCATATTATCCGACATTCCCGTGACGTGCTACAGATGTTCTGGACCAGCAGACGCGTTGCTTCCTTGTTGCAGAAAGCATAACATTTGTTGTAAAGATATGATACATTTTTGTCCCGTTGATAATTGTAAAGAAGATCCTGAGCTAGTTAAATTTTGTTGTAATAAATTGAACAAATGTTGTAAGAACAAGTAATAAGACATGTAAAATTGTACAGGTGAGTTTTATTTTTTAGCTTCTCAATCAGGTGACACTATATCTAATATTAACAACATCTAATAAGATAGATGTTTTTAACGCGTACAGTTTGATTGTACAGTATACTTTCATTTTCTACTAGTGCTGATTAAAAATGAAAGCAACACGGAAAAGTTGTTAAAATATATAAATAACGTAATTAATATCTCTTTTAAGGTTGTTTTAAATAAAAAGTCTCATTGACCCTCATATTCTAGTGTATTTACAGTGAGGTCACTTTTTTATAATTGCTATTTTGACACACCTGAGCAGTTTAAAATTAAATTGCTATAACCTTAAGTGGTCATTGACTTTTTTTGAGGGTTAACGAGAATACTAAAAAAAATGGACGAAAAGTTTTCACTATCAAAAGCATGCTAATTGACTTGCAAATCTTCAATCAGCCCAGTTGTTTTTTTTTCTGAATTAATTTCGCAAGCTTAAGAATGCTGAAATTGCGAGTACATTAATTTTTTTTAATTTGTATACTGCATTGGACTTTTAAGTATTAACTCAAGATCTAACTTACACAATGTTGTAATGATTGGTGTGTATTTATAGACTTTAATACCGTTGAAGTGTTGGACTCAAATTTTAAAATAACACCTTTTGAGAATCTAGTTTTTTAAGGCTATTTATTCAGGACAACCTTGCATGTTGAATATATCTTTTTTATAAGGAAAAAAAAAATCAAGTTTTTCACGTGAATTAAGTGTTAAAATCTCTATTTAAAAAAAATAAATTAAAATCGACCAATAAATTGATCAATTACACCGAATTATACCGAAATATCAAATTCTTATCAAAATAAGTGCAAGCTCTATTTATTTAGAACAAAAGCTTTAAATGTAAAGCTGTCAAATTTAATCGAACTATATTGGCTGTATTATGACCAATTTTTATATTTAATAATATTTACATTATCTTTGAAACTCGATCTGGCCCAACAAGTTTTTTTCCTTCCTACCTATTATTCATAAGGATAGCTTACCTACTTTCAATTCTCTTTACCTTCAAGTTACAAGAATAATTAATATATTAAATCGTCTTTTCACCCTTAATACATTGAAAATTTAAATTAAATTTACCGGTATTTATTTGGATAAATTGGGCATCTTTGATTTAAAACTATGTGAAGGATTTTGATATCGACACATTTAGAGCGAGGTTAATATTCGAACGGTGGCACGAAGCAGTTCAATTATTCCACTTAATAGTTTCCACTTTTTAAAAAATTTTTCACATTTTGTGAGATATCTTTTACTTCATTACAATTGCGTGATTAGGGTCAAGGAAAGCAGTGAAACTTTTTTCTCTTGGAAGAATGCATTATGTGGGTGGTTAAAAACATGGAGAAACTAGAATGATGCACGAGTCAGACGCATTCCTGGGGTCACGGAAAAAATGGTAGGTGGAAGGTCATTTATAAAGTCGCACTCTGATTGGTTTAAATGTAAGTTTTACGTCAGTTGCACTATAAAACTAATGCCCGACTTTCGCAGGGACATGCTTACTTGAGGACTACTTAGAGTCTACGTACGTGCATCATTTTAAAGGGTTTAAGCATACGTACACCACTAACATAATAAGGTAAGAATTTTTTTGAATTGATAAATTAACAATGATGTACCGCAGTTAAATTTAGATTTCATTATTAACCAATTTTTACTTTATATTAGTTTATATCAGTCTTTTAAATGACATAAAGACTTGATACAAACACCAATGGTATTGTGGTTTGGGTAATTAAACAAACAGACAAACAAGCAATAGTAGTAGAAAATATAATTTACTGATTTTTCATTCTGACAAAATTTATTCGAAAGATGCGCATCATTGCATTGCAGAAAAGCTTCACTGCAGGCGGGCAATTTCTTAAATGAGGTTAATGAACTGTTGTTGAAAAATGTATTCATTCGGAAGGAAAACTAAATCGAACAAATCAAATCCTGTTGAATTCAAACAATTTTAACATTAATTAGTAATATTGATGCCTGTTGTCCTTCAACTACATTACACAGATTACGAACAGAAAAATTTGTGCGTGTGGGTAAACCTGTCTCTTGCCCTGTTCGATTGCAAAAACCGGTTTTTAACCTTTTTTTCCTTTCATTTTTTTGGTTGACAACAAGTTTGTGGAATGTAGGTCGTGGAGAAATTTCTTTATTATGTCTTTTTTTATTATATTTATTTGTTATTTTTTATTTTAAAAAAAAAACAACAATTTTATACTAAGCAATTTATTTCGCATATCTTTTCAGGCGTTGTTAGAGTGAAAAATGCGGTTGATTCAACTGTCGTGGGCCATATTGGCGATTTCTTGTGTCTGTTTGGTTCGAGCACAAGAAGAAGAGATTTTAGATGATGAAACTGAAGTAACTGAACCACCTCGTTTCTTAATTAGGCCTCGAAGGCCATTGAAATTAAATCGCTCAACTTCCAAACCTTCCGTTGTTGACGATTCGGATATCGACAAAAATCAGACATCAATTGCATCCACAACAACAAAACCTGTTACCAAAAGACCATCACGATCCAGAAGCAAGACAACAACTGCTAAAGTGACCTCAACTGATAAAATTGCGAATGTAACTGTAACTAAACGACCATCTAATTCTAAAACGAGAAATCGCAGCAATCGAAATAGAAATAAGAGTAGCAATAGAAGCAAAAGTAGGTCTCGGACGACCGCACAATTACCAGATGAAGAAGGAATTTCGAGTACGAGTGCTACGACTAAAAATGGAAGGCGTCGAGGGAACACCGGTAGAAGGACGACGACACCAAAGACCGTTGTGGAAGAGATTACAAAATCTAGAACTACTAAATCGAGAACAAGCAGCAACAGAAAGAGAACAACAACACCCAAACCCACGACTCAAAGTGTAACTGAGGAGGTTCTCGAACTAAAGACAAGGAAACAAGCCGTAAAAAGTCAACGTTTTCAACCACGCCCAATACCCACTATTAAGAATCCAGCGTCAATTTCAGCAAATATTGTCGGAACAACACCATCATCCATCCATATCACGGTGCCTCAAGCTGAGATTAAACCTTTGACCACAAAAGGGGTTGAGGATGGTGAACAGTTTGGAGAAATACCTTTGAAACGACCGATTTCTCCTTTATCTGTCGAAGGGGCAATTATTGATGAAGAACCACTGAAATCATTTTCTGCTAAGCCACTACCCAGTGATCGATTCAAGTGGGAACCGGTTGAAACGCCTCAAAAATTTGATAGTCCTAAAAAACCTAAAGAAACGCTTAAAGAGGAAACGAAAGAACCGATCGAAGGTGATGATGATGATGATGATGAAGAGAGCACAACAATGCCACCTGTCGTACAGAATAAACTAAGGCCGTCGGTTTACCGACCCATTCTTTTAAAAACAAGTCCAGCACCAGTCCCCAGTGTCACAAAATCATCTGACAATGAAGACGAGGAGGAACTAAATTCATTTTCAAAGCCGGTTGATAAATCGTCATCATCTGTACCAGTTGGAGTTCCTCCAAAACCAATCGGTCCCGTTTCTTTCCGACCACGCCCAAAGAAATTGCCGGAGAAAGAAGTACCTATTGATAATAAATTTAAGCCTTCTAAATCAACCAGTCCAAGACCCAGTCGGCTGAAACCGTCAACAAAACAAGCCTTTGTGCCATCATCATCCAGAACTCCTAAAGCCATCAAAATCAATGACAAGATAGAAAGTCAAAACTTAGATGACGATGAGGAAGATTTTATTACTACATCGCACGCCAGAACACCGTATCCTTTACGGTTGGATGATGGAACTTACTTGGGAAAACCGAATATGAAAGCAAAACGTCCGTCAGCAATATTTTCACCGTTTGAAGAAGACGACTTAGAAGACGAAAAACCTACAAAATCAACAGATTCCGTTTTTAAATTAAGGGATGACAGGCGTTCATTTCGGGTTAAACCGTTAGACGATGACAACCTTTTTGAGAGTCGAACTACAAAGCCAATCCCTCGAAATAAGCACACAACTTTGAGGTCACGAAACTCCCATCCTACAGTCGTTCCATCAACCTTTAGACCTTCAAAACCCATTGTTAGTCAGGAAAGGTCACCTCCCACTGTACGAGGTAAACTTAAAATTGTTGATGAAGAAGCTGAAGACAAAGAAATTATGCAGATGAAAAATGATAAAATGATGAGAGATAGCCAAATAACGAGAAGTCACAAAACGTCAAAAGATTCGACTACGCCAAGCGGAAAAAAGATGAAAGGAGAAAAAATGATGACGGACGAAAAGATGATGACGGACGAAAAGATGATGACAGACGAAAAGATGATGACGGACGAAAAGATGATGACGGACGAAAAGATGATGACGGACGAAAAGATGATGACGGACGAAAAGATGATGACGGACAAAAAGATGATGACTGACGAAAAGATAATGACCGACGAAGAAATGACGACTGACGATGAAACAATGAAAACGGACGAAAAAATGATAAAACACGAAAAACCGATGCCCAGCGACAAAAAAATGAAAGATGAAATGATGATGACTGATGACAGAAGATCCAACTCCAAAGATGGTTTAATCGATGACGGTTTTAATTCTCCCATATCAGTACCTCCCAGGTCAAGATATTTAAATTTTACTAAAATTCCTGGCGATGATGAAACACCTCCAATACGGGAAGATCCGTTTTCTGTTCCCACGCCTGACATCGGTAAAATACCATCCGAAGACGATGAACTTTTAGTGCCAGCCATTCGCAAAGAAAACATTCCGGCACTGTACGAGGGCCCATTAGTTCCAGCATTGCCAAGAAGACCAGATGTTGGAGTACTGACTTTAGAACCAATTACTCCCAGGTTTAATTCTGGTGATGATGATTTTGATAGTTTGGATCTTCCTGCTACTCGAAAATTGCCCCCTTTGAAGCCTGCAGTGACGACAACGTTACCAAGCGTTCCTACGAGTAATGCAAAACAAATAGCGCCAATGCAGGTTGGGATTGAAAGTCCATTTTTCGTGATTAGAAAACCTGTAAATCAATCTGCTTCGGAAATGGCAAAACCCCCTACAGCAAGAAGCAGAAATCCCGTTATTTTAGATGAGGGAAATCAAAATCCAAAAACATTAGCTGCAGCTTTGCCTCCTGTAGAAAGGAAAACTGCTCCTGTTTCCGATCTTCCTGTCAATGAACAATCCACCAAAAACTTGAATTTGAAAACAAGAGTAATCTCAACAAAGGCACCAATTGTTGAATTACCAAGTCGAGCAGATATATTTGACGATGCTGAGGAATACGAAGAGTACGACGATGAAGTGTAAAAAAAGTCATAAAGTTTGAATTGTTTATAAAGAATAATTTTAATTTGTATGTTTTTATTGACATCTTTGACATCATAATAATGAATTGTAACACTGCTTTTTTAATTTTTTAATTTTAGAAGGTTTTATCAACACTTGTTATTTTTTCACAAAGTTACAATAAAATAATCAAAAGAATGCTCATAATTTCGGAGCATATTTTTATTTTTGAAATAAAAAAATTACTGGCACGGTCATAAAAAATGATTTCTCAAGATTCTCGGCTTTTGAGTCTGATGTTCACTACAAACCGTGCGTTGTTTATGCGTTGTTTTATTGTTCGTGGTGGGCTCCGATCATATCGTCTACGCGCACTTTAACGCTAGCTTCTCTGCAAGCCAACCAGTCAGGTCAGGTTAGGTCAAGTGAAATTAGGTCAAGTCAGGTCAGGTTAGGTTAGCGGTTTTTATTACTTCGTCGACGAGTCATATCGTCGACCAGAATAGTCAAACTGGACAAATCGTCTTCGCTTTGACTGTAAACGAAATGACCTGGATTCTTTGTATTTGATGTTTTTGTTTATAATTTATTTATTTATTCATTCATTCATTTATTTATTTATTTAGTTACTAATTTGTGTCAAGATGGGCCTGCACTAATGAATAATTTACAATTGCAATCAAAGGTGATTTTCGCGAATCAATGTTAGTGATTTCACACACGAAAGATCAGCATCGTGTGACTTGAATTTTGACAGAATGGCGATTGTAAACAAAGAACCAGGGTTGATGCATCAATCTACATGCGATTCTGGAGGTTCGAGTCATCAAGTAATTGGCTGTTTTATTTTGAGATAGCAGGGGAACTGCCATTAGATATTAAGCAACAAATGGTTTGGAGCTGAACTGTTGACGTTGTGCGTATGGACCAAAATCGATTGCTCTTATCATTAAAATGTGAAGTAAATTCGACAAACCTGTAATGTGCGTTTGAAATCTTGCTGCTCACTTGATTTTAAATATATTGTATGCGTTAATGTTTCGTTTAATCACACGCAGCCGGTGTGTGGTGGTATCTTGGCATTTATTCCTCAATCTGCAATCCTCGGGTGGCTACTTTAAGCAGCTGTCTAAATACTGGAGCACGAGCCCACAGATTATCTGTGACGAAACCATCCGGTGCTTTATCAAAGTGTGTTAAAATTACCTTATTTCACACACAAGAGGTCAGCACCATGTGACTTGAAATTGGACAAAGTGGCGATAGTATCGGAGTGGAAAACGACGTACGAGAAAAAGATTCAGGAATTGACGCTACCAATGGTTATACAACAAACAAGTGAATGTGCAAGTAGAATTGACTCGCTTTCAGAATTTATTAGCTAAGAAAATGTTAAAACATAGACGTATAATGTACCCAAAATGTGACAAAAATGACCAAATCATCACCACATGCTGTTTTTGACATTTTTCGTTTTTTTGGTGATGGTTTGGCCATTTTTTTGGCTCTATGGTGATGTTTTTGTCACATTTTGGTTTCTGGGTCACAGCTTATCAAAAATTTAAAAATTCTATTTTTTCAATTTTCAAGCTTATCTGGCCATTCAGGATCTTACAAATCTCTGAAATCCTCAAATCCTGCGAAATCTTAAATAAAATATGTTTGGAATCTTCCAAGATTTAACAGAATTTAAAAATCTCGAACGCAATTCTTGGGATTGGCTGCCAGCTCGAACATCAATGGCGGGTTGAGTGACGTGTCATCCACGACACGTGCGCCCCTCGAGTTCCAAATTGAAGATTTGTATCACCAGTTTCAAACTGGTGATATAAATCGCGTCAAACTTGCAGTTTGACCACAAAGAGCAGTGAAACATCTTGTACATTTAATAATTATTAATTAACTCTTACAACTCATTGTGTGATAATCAAAATAAAAACAAAGTAAATAAAGAACAGTGCATATTTTATAAATGTAGGTTTTGAAAGATAGCATTTCTTACAACTCATTTCATCTGGTTTGAAAATAAAATTTACTTCTTTGATAGTCTGAAATGAATTTTTTTTAGTAGCAAGCCCTGCAGAATACCACGAGTATTTAATTAATGGCTTAAAAATTGGTGAGCCTAATTGGTAATGAGCTAAACACTGAAGCCTAATTATCCCACCTCTTGATGTCAAGTGTCATCAGGATGAATATCCTGGCTACGAGTAAAAATTTCAAATGAAGAAACTGCTTATTTGATAAGATATTTTAGTTGTGTGTAGAAAATCGTATCTAAAAGATGACAAAATAGAGTGCATTTTATTTCCAAATACTTTTGAGTAGGATAGATGATTAATTTGACCACTTCAGGAATCAAGTATTAAAACAAAAATTCTCAGTAGTAATATACCGAGCACGGCGAGTAATTGTCAAATAATTAGGTCAGCACTCATCTTTTTGGCAGATAAGATCACTCGTGCTCGGTATATTACTACTGAGAATTTACCATTAGCTTCGACAATGTTCACTGGTGCTTTGACGACCAATGAGAACAGCATAACAAACCGGTCATCGTTTGTCCGACCAATCTAGAAGCGCGTAACTAACCCCATTTGCCTACGGATTGGTGGCTGTAGGTGACAGCATTCACCATTTCGATAATGCACGCTTCTCCTTTGCGCCATCTGTTGTGGGTTTTCACCAGTGAATATTGTCGAAGCTAGTGGTAAATTCTCGTTCACATTTTTGTAATGGTTGTTTCCTTCAGGAATGGTTCCTGTTGCAAACATTTTGTTTTCAAACAATTAATTATATTTAAGACATTTATAACTGCCATGTTTGCATCTAGAAAATCTGAAAAATTGAATAAATATAACATTCAAATAAAATTTGTGTGATTGTCTATACTTATAACTTATATGCTACTCAAAGGAAGTGCCACCATCTTTGAATGTCATAAAGGAAATAACATCATTGAATTTCTAATTTTGAAATTCAACTTGGATGTTGGAACATATTCCTACACTTTGTCGCCTAGCAACTGTTGTTTACAGTATTCATACACCAGGCCTGATTGCTCAGATTGGATAAATAAACACACAAAATAATGTAAACTTTAAGCTCATTGTTTACATTGTTGGCTGTTTATGGAATAAAATTATTTCAGGATCTCATTCAGCATAACAAAACAAACCTTCGCATCTAATATTTAAAAAATCTGTGTGTGCTTCCCCCTTGTTAGAAATAAGCTGATAGTAAATCCATTTAATTAATTAATGCAAATAGACACAAACATTTTTAAATTGCGTTAAATTGAATAAACAGAAGTTAACACTTTCTGTTGTCATAGTAATTTAATTGACCAGCAATTAACAAAGAAAGCTAAAAATAAAAGAAGCCTTATAACTAAAATTCTACACTAAAATTCAACTAGCAAAATATAAAGGAAAGAAAATTAAATCAAAATTTTACTCACACAAAATGCCGTAGCTACTCTTCTCGACGTCAAATCTATTAATGAAATGAGCGAAGTTTTAAAACGGAAAATACAAACTTTTTTTTGCTATGAGCGCTAATCTGCATGGCAAAATGCTGTAAGAAGTAACGACGCTAAACTTAAAACAATTATTGGTGCTGACCTCTCTTGTGTGAAATATAACAATATTTTTTCCAAAACGCTGATAATACTTTTCAAACTGCATCTAAAAGTGGCTCGTGTTTTGTATGCATAGAAAAATGACTTGAATTTGATATCCTGAATCAAAAAGCCACGTGTATTTGGCAAAATAGCCAAAAGATGGGTTTAGGTTTGGGCTAGGTGCATTTAAGTCGTCAAAGATTTAGGCCTGTATTTCTGAAACGACAAATGTGCAATTTCTGATGCCAGTTTCAGATTCCATTTTGACTACTCATGTTGAAAGGGTAAATGAAACGAAGCTTCCATTCAGATTTTCTTTCTAAATTTCTTTATATGACAGATATAATTTTTTGGCTGGAGCTATCCACTATCGAGTAAATAAACTAATCAACCATAATTGTAAAATCTATTTATTTCCATTCGCTATGTTATAATTATAAATGACAACTTTAAAAATTAACGATCAGTTGCTTCAGCAATCCCGTACATATCTTTAAGTAAACGACCGTAGGTCGGTGATAAAAAATCTTTTGGAGGCGAATAAGCAGTCTGTTCCCCTACATAGACAAAACTGAAGTTACCGTCGTTAAGGCCAATAACAAACTACCAATTAATTCCTTCAATAAATAGTTAATAGGTGAAAAGGATACGGCAATCTTAAAATCCAATAAGCTGACTGTGAAAGCGGAACCGGTTCAGAGTTTCCGAGACAAAATGTTGGACAAGATTCAGGAGCCGGCTTTACCCGTGGATTAAGAGTAACGTGAACCGGAGCTTTTGGCGTAACAACGTGCACACGCATCAGTTGAGCTATATTTGCTTTGCCGCTCCTACAATTATTAAAAGCGAAATTTAAAAAATACTGTCATTAAAATAAATTAAGACAATTCGCCAGCTTACCTACACGGGCATGGAAAGTATAAAGGCATATCGGATGATGTTATTTTGTTAGCATTATCCTAAAAAAATAGGAAATAAATTTAAAAAACGTATTGTAATAAGTGTTTTACAAACATACTTTGACTAAGCCAGTAGCAGTAGCTTTGAGCACTTTGTCTGGTGCCGAACAGATAAATCGATGACCCCGCGGACATTCGTATTCCACTCCGAGAAATATTTTAACAGTAAGTTCGGAAAAATCTGAAACAAAAATTATATGTAGCGCAAGTTTTACACATATCAAAAACTTCTAACTACCTTTATTACTTTTTTTATTTTTGTGCAGATGAGCTTTTTTCCCGGAAACGGATTCAGAAATTGCTGGCCATTTTTCTTTATTCTCCATTTTCACCGTCACATCCCACGGTAATAAAAAATTTGTTCCGGATATAAATCCAGGCTGGTCTTGAATTCCTTCAATTCCAACATAACAATCAATCACTGCACTATTGTTACATTCAATCCATAATCCTACCTATGTTATGCGAGTACAGACTCGAAGGCCCTAAACACACCAACGACCACGATGGAAATTTCGGTAAAAGTCCCGGAGGAGATTCTGTATGCAGCATGCCTGGTAAATATTCTGTCGTGGATGGTTGTCGGACTAACGGTTTATCTTTTTTGCGAGCAGAAAAACACAAATAGTAAATTACTGTCATTTTTTTTTATTAAATAGAAAATACCCCTGGCTTGTTGGATAACCTCCGTTACTTCCAAAACCAATTCTGCCTGTTCTTCACTCGGACTCGTTTCTTGCGTAGGAATTAAATGCGACGATGATTCGTCTTGAGGCAAAATACCCTCACTGCACTCTGACTGTCCTGTACATAGAGGTTTGAATTTTGCTGACGTTTTGGGTAAATTTTATTACCTAAACTTAAAGGTAGACTCATCGTAGGGGTGCTTATACTTTCCCTATCCAGTTTCGTAGGAGTTTCTCGCTTGATGGTTGTTAGTGGCGAACGTGGTGGCAGTGTTATCCGAGCTGCTTTAAAGTCCTTAATACTTGGTTGAAAAATGGGGAAATCAATTCTCTCCAATGTTGCGCAACACTCCTCTTGCATTTTTTTATAAAAATCAAAATTTCCCGCTTTGGCATCGAACGGGTCATCTTTAGTAGACTGCTGACGACCACAGTCACACGCACTCATGAGTTTAAACTGACTAGCATGATTCGTAACTGGCAAATGTTTATTGGATTCATCTTCGATAAAATCGTGCAACCGATGCAGCTAAAAAATTTTTAAAAAAAATGTCTAATTACCAGATACGAAATACGATTGTAAAATATTACTGGATTGATGCAATGATTTCCGGTTAAACTGATCACTTCGCATAGTTGTCTCCCGTTTTTCCAAAATCGTTCGCACTCTTCCTTCAATTGCTGAGCGTATCGGTCGAATACGGGTCCACGAGCGTGCAAGGTAAATATATGCAAGGCCTGTGCCAACTGAAAATATTTATTTTATTTAATATTTTTCTTTTTTTTTTTCCTTTAAAATTTTTATACCTTTGACAAATGATAATCATTTGTGTAATGTGAAGGTAAATTCTCTTGATAGGCAGCAGAAGCAATTGGTAACACCTTGCCGCAACGTCTGTTGCAGCAAAATAATATTTTTAATATTTATTACTTACTAAGAATTTTCAAATACAATGCTTAATCGTTTAAATAATAATCGTCTTTTAGCCCACCCTTCTGAGAATTTTCCATCAATGTCAATCAGTGTTCGCAACGTGTTCAAAATTCCAAATCCGTGAGATTCTTTTTCATCGGTAATAAGGAATGCGTACAGTTTGTTGGCAATTTCCATCCATACTTTGCAATTAGGTAACTAAAAGTTAAAAATAAAATGTTAACATTTGAAATTCCAGGTTTGAATAACTACCACACCTCAAAATAGGCTGCAGTTGGATGTCTACCAACGTTGTCGTCAAAACCCTTTGTCAAAGCTAATTCCACATGTTGTCCTACAAATGAAGTTAAACTGTGCTCGCCTTTCGTTTGGTATCTACTGTCCATAAAGCTATTATTGCTTGATGTTTGAAATTTATGCTTCTCGTCTGCAATTAAATACGAATAAAATTTAACCAACAACATTTTTAACCGATTCAAAAAGTTATTATTTGCATTAAATCATTACTCTCTTTGACTTCTGATCCAAAACACTGCTCGTGTAATTGATTAAGAAAAAACCCGACCAAATCCGTGTTTTGTTCATTATCCGATGTCATTACGTAAACAAATTCTTGGTTCGCCGGTATAGCAAATAACGAATTGCCACTAATATTTGTAATTATACGACTTTTTCGCAAAATTCTGTAAATTTGATCTTCTAGCGCATGTTCTAATTTCTTAATTGGTGGCAATTTCTGTCAATGAAATAAAGAGAATCAGCAAAACAAAACAAAAAAAAGAATACGTAAATCTATTTGCATTTTACTTGAGACTTAAGTTTACTTCGAACCGAACTGTCACTAACTCCATCGTATCTAGGGTCTAACAAACAAGACTGAAATATAAACAACGCTCTTGGAGAACATGGTCGTGCAGCTTGAATCCAATCGTTGGAAACTGTGAACTCTCGAATAATGTCAGATATGTGTGGTTGTAATTTCTGCCTGCAAACATTAAAAAATTGTAACATACAGTTCAAATCTCGTGAGAAACGTGTTGTACCGGATCGTATCTAGCGTTCGAAACAGATGTAAATAACTAACATCAAATGAGGATCCTGGATGAACAATCTGAGCAACGTTTGCGTTAATTAGTACCGATTACTCACTCGACAAAGTATTTTTTTTTACCAAAATAATGTGACAAATTGAAAAAAGTAGCAACAATGCTTTGGCATGAGTAAACTTCATGTTGGCAAACACGTGGAGATATCCCTAAAATATATATCATTTTAATTTTAAATGGTTAGAATTTTTTTCCTTGAAATTTACTAACCTTCTCTGTTAACTCGGAATAAAATTTCTTGCATAGTAAACTGAGATTATACGCATCAAATATTCCAATCAAATGAACATAGATAACATGCTGCGATTCATTGTAGAAACATTCTAATGAACACTGTTAAAATTGAATTAAAAACATTAATTTAAAGCGATGAAAAGAACGGAATTATCGTACATCGTTCGCGGAATTGACATCTCCATCTGCAAATATTTTATTCTAAAAAAAAAAAAAAAATTACGGTAATTAACTTATTATGATCAATTCTAAATGCTACAAACCTGAAATACTTGTCTTTGCAATAATTCGTCAATCAATAGTGCTTTTCCACCTTGAGGATGCAGACTGCTCTTTCCAACTACCCCAACTATGCACACTTTTTCAGACTTATTAGAAAAAGATCTACAGCAACATACATAAACACATATAAACAAATGGTTCAAAGCCCGAATCAACTTCTGGTATCAAACAGAAAAACTTAAAAATATACATTTTAAGCTAATCAATTGCATTAAAACATTACCACTGCAAAGCTTAACATAATACATTCAAAGTCTCTGAATGTATACGTAAACACTTACGAGAGATCAATTTTAAGTGGGAATGTATATTTCCCGTGCCAGGGCGCCGCCATTTTCAAACATGTGAATGATATCTTGGGTATCTAAAATAAAACTTTGCAGCGACCGATCAGTTCTTGCTTTTTGCAGAATAGCCGCGAACTTCAAGTTGTGATTACGAATTCAATAAACGGAAAAGCTATTTCCGTCTACCGGTAGTTTCAGGTGAAAATAACCACGACCTATTTTCACCTAATTTAGAGCCAATTCACCTAAATTATTTATGCAAACATTGATTAATTTTTGTTTTTATATTGTTGATATTTATTTTCGTCTCTTTAGTTTCATAAATTTAATTTGAATTTGAAATAAAAGAATCAAGTAGAAAATAACAAAATAATTTTTTTATTTATATATTCACAATATTTTATTATATTAACTTTATTATATTAACTTATTACTTATTATATTAACTTTATACAGTTGTAAAGTGAATAAAAACCAACAACTTACACTGTTAAAATTTTAAAAATATACATTTTTATCTTCTTTTTTTTATTAATTTTTTATGTTTATTCGTTCCATTCAAAAAACCAAACTACTCTTTAAACTCACGAGAAAATAAAATATAGGGTTCTCTACGCAACAAAATTTTATTCGTATTCCAAACAGGTAAATTTTACAGAAAATTGGCTATTAAGTTTTAGTAATAGGTCCAGTAGGCACGATCTAGTTGTTACACCTGCCCACCCGAGGCCGCCACCAATACCCGAAGTGCATTTGCGAAGGGCGTGTGCTACTAGATCTAATAAAAAATTCATGTCACCAAATGCCGCCGATTCTTAGGCTTCAACCCTCACTTCCTTTTACTCTTCGCATTTAAATGCATGAGATGGAACTTGCTAAAGTGACATATTTTTCTCTGTCTGTGAGAATAAAAAATTGTTCAGATAGAGACATATCCCATTACAAAGTGATTCCCCATTAATTTATTTTCAAAGTTAAAATCATTGGCAACTTTCTTACAGCTGAAAAGCACAGATAAAAGATGTTGATTACCATTTGTCATTTCGTGATAAAATTAATTAAACGGCATTCGAGTTGTTGCAGAGCTCAAGAGATGACTTTAGACACGCGATTTATAATAATCGATAAATCATAAAAATTTATTTATTCATCTCTGCCTTATTTCAATGCAATTTACTCTAATTTAAAATCGCATATAACCAAAGGAACAAAAAAAATAATAATAATTTTGCTTCCAGGTGAGTTATTATAATAAGTATAAATATAAAACTCAAAATTATAGTTATAATAATTCGAATAAATGGTGGTTTCACTCAAATTTAACGCTTACAAATACGAGTTGGCAGCTAAGAAATAAAAATCACGTTAAAAAGAAGCAAACCGTATACCATATTGGTGCTAAAGATTTGTCATTGAAACGGCTATCAAAAATGAACATCGAAAGCCGTATTATGCTTTTTACACTTACCATTTGAATTGAGAATGTTTTCCATAAAATCTACCCTAAACCAGTACTTTTCAGTCTGCCTGCACACAACTGTTTCGCATAATGTGAAACTTCATTTCAAGTTGCAACCATTGCTGCCTAGCGACTGCGACTGTAAAATAACTTTAACCAAAGAATGATATGGCTTTCCAATGTTTCAGAGGTTTCCACATAAGCAATTCAAAGCAATAAAACAGCAAAAATAAAAAAATAAATGCAAGAATTCATTAAAAAATAAAACAACAATTTAAAAAAAAAACTTTTATATCTGTATATGTAGCGATCAGAAATAATTTTTGGAACGCTTTGCGTACAAGTATATGAATTTTATCTTACGGCAGTTTTAAAGTAAATTAAATTTTAAAAATAATTCAAATATTTCCAAAACCAACATCGACGACCAAGCAAATTAGTTAGTCAGTGGTATTTGGTAAAAAGAATTAGAGAATGAGCAATAATAACTGTTAACATGTTCTCTTGCGAGTATTTGATAATATTTATTAATTTTTCAAAGTGATGGATGTTATTTATTCGTGACTGTGTTCTGAATATAAAAAATTAAGAATTGAACGATTCCATGTATGCCATTATTCAAGCAAAAAAGAAGCGCAGAATCTCATTACGATGAATGATGATGTCAAAATTTGACGACACAATCCAGTTATCGGTAAAGGGCATTAAAGATTTGAGAAGATCTTATTGCAACACAGGTAGAAACTCACAAGCGCTATTCATACTGTCACTTAAAGTGTTGGCACGTTTCTAGATTCGAGTGCTATTTGTGGTGAAAGAGGGAAAGACCTTTTTTTCGGATGCCATTATCCACTTCTAATCCGATCCTAGTGTAGCTATGCGTCTTGGTCCGCATGCTAACAGGGTGTTCAAGTTGTTCTCTATGCTCCATTTGATTCACTGCCAACACTTTTCTATGTTTGACATGACATTCGAATTGTGATCTCACCTAGATTAAAGTTTTTTCATTCCAAAAGCTTTTTCTGCAAGTTTGATGCTATGAGATGAGAATTTTAAATATAAAATGGAGGACCGAATTTTTAAAACGTGTGCTCAACTTTCTTTATTTTTTGTTTATTTAAAAACTGGTTATTTAGATAAGCAAAATTACTGTTTCTTCTTTTAAAAATAAAAATCAAACAAAAACTACTTATTCTATACTAGTAATAAAACCCA
Source organism: Strigamia crassipes (assembly GCA_034683725.1). NCBI lineage: Eukaryota > Metazoa > Arthropoda > Chilopoda > Geophilomorpha > Linotaeniidae > Strigamia > Strigamia crassipes. The sequence goes on from JAQFXT010000080.1 coordinate 18,814, forward strand.
CGGACATATGTTAAAATAAGTTCTTTAGTAAGTCATAGATTTGTAAAAAATTTTTTAAAAAGTTAGAATTTTTTTAAAAATCAATTCATTAACTACAATTTTGTATGTAAAAATAGTTTTTGAGTAAAATTAAAGTAAGAAAACAGGTACACACACACGTATGTTCAATACGTGCTTTGGTCTATAATACCGCAATAGAATTGTAATCATAATCAATCACATTCACATCGCACATATTATATTAAAATGCAATTTCTTAAGTTTCTATCATGTTTGCAAATGCAGCTACCGGTATCAGAAAATCAATTTAAACATCAAGAAAAAACTAAAAGCTGCGCCATAATGACGGCGAACGCAGCTAGAGTGTCATGTAATGAATCAATTTCCTTCTATCTTAGTATTTCTTTATCTTTCTCCAACGTTCTCACAACAGAATTGTTTTTCTAATAAGTTTTCCTTCTATTTGAGGTTAAGTTCCAAAACTAACCGACAATCGAATGGAAATTTATTCTGCAATTATTCGAATTGACAAATGACTCCATTCACAACAAGCAATACACGCTTTAAAAAAAATTTAAAAAATCGTATGAAAAATGTTACGTAGATTTGTTATAAAGTTTGTCATCACTAAAAGCAAAAAAAATAAAATTTGTTTTGTATTATTTATAAAAATTTTTTTATTCTTGTGTGAAAAGAGTCTAACATTTGTAGAAACCTTTCTGACATTTATCTTGGGTAAACATCTTCCGAAAAAAAGCTAAAAAAGTTTGTTAACGATGTAGAATTCATCACCTGTTCTGTACAGAAAAAGAATACCGTGGGAAGATTAATAAAAGTCACCGTCATCTTTTCAAAGGCTTTAACGTAAAGTTGAACTCAAGCACAATATGATGTTCTACTCCAACGCTAAAAATTTCTTTAAAAAAAATTTGCTATTGATCACTTGTCAAAAACCTTCGGCACGGTGTATTTCAAATAACTTGTACACCAACGGAAAATGTTGATTGGCTTTGTTGAAGTCGCAAACTCAGCACTTGTTTGGGGCTGATGTGCTGCTTCTATGAATGTTGTTTTCTCTTAATGGCCTTTTCTCCCTTTATCTGCAGAATGTTATTACTGTGGTGAGCAGGCTCACTTTATCCTCTGGCTAAAAATTAATGACGAACCTAATGTTGATGAAATGCAAATATTGAGAAATGCATTAATTTATACCGTCATAAAATGTTTAAATTTTATTTTGCTAATTTAATCAAAAATTCACTTACCTAGATAATTGTTTTCATTTTTTTTTTGGTCTTCCTTTCTGAAAGCAAACATTTGAATTAAAAATTTTAACTTTACTCAATGGCTGAATGCTGAAAGCAGCATCCATTTTAATTATTTAACAAAACGTAATACCTAAAGCAAGAATACAAATTAATAAGTTGGAAAATATTTTAAAAATTAAAATTAAAATTAAATTTAGGGTGTGGATGCAAGCAAATGTCATAAACCAACAAGTCGATAATTTAAGACTAATTCAGGTTGATGTGAAAAATTTGAGAATAATTTATCAAGCACCAGCTCGTTAGACTGATATTCATTAAAACTAAACCAAAGCATTTTTAAAGAAAAGCTAAATAATCACAATTATTGTAAAGAAAATGGTTTAAAGTGGAAATTACATTGAAAGTTTAGGGCAAAAGTCAGAGGTTATGTGCGCAACCCAAGAGAAGATTGCATGTGTATTCAGATGTCCACGATAAGCAAAGGCTACTGAGACCAGTGAAACCAATCAAGAGCAAAGTTGGCAAGCTGTCACTACATCGGACTATTGATTAAGGGTGCGCTTCCCGGCAGCTCACTCCTTTCATCAGATCTTCATGCGAGGAAGGGAAGGAAAGGTCATTTGAGCAGGAATGTGATGTCGGTGCATACTTTAAATGCTTGATCATCTTGTGGTTTAGTGGGCAAAATATTTTTGCCTGAACTTTAGCCAACTTTTGAGTAGTGTCATCTTGCAATGAACACGTGTTTGAGTTCACGCTACATTACTCGTGGCTTGATGTCTTCACACATTATGCTTATGACCCGTGCTGCTCATAAATTTACCATCTGCTCCAGCTATATTTCTTTATATATGGTATGAATTTAAAGAAACCATATTTTTCTTTTCAAAACTTTCTCAAGAATTTCGGAAAGTGCTACTTTTTAAATTATATTTCTACCTAATCAACTTGAAAGCCTCAGCGAAAAAAAGTTCAATGAAATGAATCACAAATTGCTAAAGCTAAATATAAGATAGCAGCTAAAATAATAAAAAAATTGTGTTTAAATTGCGTTTCGTTTGCAAATTAAAGTAGGTACATGTGTTTAAAAAAGAAAAGGAAAAAGCTTTTGCCATATTACTGGTAATGTCCATCCAGTGGTCATCAAGCGTTGCGATTTATTATAATCTGTTAATTTTATGCCGACTGCAGTGTATTGACTTCAGAACAAACTTGCGCTTGATTCTTTTCACTGGTGGCTTTACGACCAAACGCAGTGACACAAGACCATTACGGAAATTGAATTCTCGCTTAAAGCTCAGTCAAACGCAGAAAAAATGGAGGCAACAACGAAACTAGAGTTAAAGAATCAATTAAATGCATTCTGGCCAAAAGACATAAAACAAGGGCTCATTCAAAAGAAAAAATTCATACACAAACTAATTTTAATGTTGCATTAACGTCGAAAACAATGGAAAAAAGATCAAGCAACTTTCTTTCATCCTATCTAATTACTATTTTGTGCAATATCAGTCAAGTAGGAGGCAAACTGCTTCATGTGGGACTCGTTTCACTGATTTAATTGGTTGCACCGATAATTGAAATGCACATTGACATCACTCTATATCCTTGATGAGATGCCATTTAATTCCAAGCGATGCAACAAATATAAATTAGAAAGTTGTTTTCTTGCAAAACTTCTGGTAGATAGTCGTCTTCATTGACATCAAATCAAAGCTCGGGGGAGTCATTCATGCGTCAATTCTAAACCCGTTATTACTTCATAGTTTAAAACCAAGACACGGACCGTACTTTCTTGACAAATAATTGCCCGTACTCTATACAAATATCTATACCAGTTTAATACACATTAAAAAAAAGTAATTTTAAAAAGAAGCCATGTAGAAAATTGTCGTTTGTTGACTTCAACATAAATTTCCATTTCAGCTGACTCTTGAAATTTCACAAACTGGATTATCCTAAACCTATCTAAAACCGTAAATTACAATCCTCCAGCAATCACCAGTTTGCAATTTTCTTTGCAATTACCCAAGGGGGTAAACCGAAATGGCATCAGGTCGGAAATTAAGTCCTCAAGATGTCACATCGAAGAAAGCACAATCAAAAGAAAAGATGTACTTTCCAAGTTCGTAAAAAAAATCAGGAAAATAGCAACTTCAATTCGTTTTACATGCGCAAGTATTCTTTTGAAGAAAAAACCCATTTAAATCTTATGATTTTGTTCGCTTTCGTAAATGGGAAATACATGACGGCTATTTTGCTTAATCTGACTCATATTTCATCAAACTAACAACGGATGACGACAAATGAGAAAATGATGTAAGACAGTAGAAGCTTCTTTCACTGATGGATCGTTCCGAAGGTTTTTCACGGTCCGTCTATTCCACTAAAGACCATTAGCGTCCTTAACGATGATTAAATGAGAGAACAAATCCAATTTATTGCATTATTAATGTAGGATCGAGTTGTGGGATAAAAATTTCAAACCGCGTGAACAAAGAGGTAAAAAATGCATTACACAACATGCCAAGATGACACGACAAATAAAATATGTAAAACACTAAAACAAGAAAAAATAAATATACATTAAAAAAGTGATATTATTTCTTTTAAATTAATATTTCAAAAATATCAACTATAAATTATTTCCAGTGTATTTGCAAAAAAAGAACTAATTATTTCTTTTAATACATGCGCGCCTTGAGATTATACAACGTGAACTATTACTCATCTGTCTACATCTGTGACTTTTGGGATGGAACTCGACTTGACACTGACCGATTACTCGTAAAACCAATGCACTAGTCCTGCTGTCATTGCACTTGGTTGGTGCTGGAATTCAAATGAATCACTGGTTTACCTCTGCCCCCAGAGATGAGAAAAAAGTAGTGCAACACCAAATCGTCATTTTATTTTTTTCCCCATTTTATTTTATTTTTTTTTTATTTTTTCATTTTTCCCGTTGTTTATTATGTCGTCACGTCCACTCAAACCACCCAACAAATCGTATGAAGTGTTTTGAAAAATGCGACTTTCTTAGTTCACGCCAAAACGATCAATTTTAGAGGCCTGTAATGAAGACGCAAGTGCGTGTAAAACTCGTGAAAGAGCCATTCAAATGCACGGATGTACTTGCGATCCACACTCGAAACGTTAAAACTTCAATTAAAATTGTCAGTCGTATAGCACGGAGTACACCGAAACGACCTCGGTTGATAATCAAGGAACAGTTAAAATGTCCAAAACCAACCCATTTTCTAGCACTACAAAATTTTTTCTCGCACGCATGAGAGAATTTTACAATTTCTCTTTATTAATTCACACCGTGACTTTCTTCGCAAATTACAATTCACTCATCTTTTTGATGACCGCTTAAAGCCTTTTGCCACGAAGCAATGCTACGGCTGACATCACACAAGTGTTTATCTGACATTCTGTCCATTGCTTGTGCGTCTCCTCTCGGACGCATTCAGTCATCCTTTCTCGTCTTATCCTCGAGGGAAGCCGATGAAATCGAGATCACAGGATCTGCTACAGTGCCCGCGAGGAAGTGATCTATCAATCAAAGTCGTCTCTCATCTTGTCTACTGAAGTGTGTAACATTGTCACAAATTACTAATTCATCAATACGCGTAAAAATAACTATTTTGTACGGTATATACGATGATAATTTCTTTGCATTTTTTGGGGTTTGATTCAAAAATTGATATAAGCAGAATAACTGTACAATTAAAGTCGTGCAATTGAAGTTTCAGGTGTTGCTATACTAAGTTATTTCAGTTGAAAGAATTCGTTATTAAACTGAAACCTGATTCAAATAAACGTTGCTTCTGAAGTTGAGTTCACTTCACCAACTTTAGTGTCAAAATGTTCGGCTGGGATAAAGAAAAGTCTTTTCGATCCAAAACTAAAAACTAAAAAACCTAATCCTGAATAATTACCTCTTGACAGATTGTAAATACTGTATATTTTATTACCGTACTCCAAGAAGCCTTTGAATGATTAATTTACATTTAAAGTATCCTTGATATTTTTTGTACAATGTGTGTTGACCTGAGAATTGAGTTTAAATAAGTTATGTTATTACTACGTAACAGGATATTATTAATTTAGCGCGTTTATACGTCACTTTATATAGTAATCCGATTACGTCATAACAATTTTAATTGAAATTTAAAGCACGAGATGAGAAAAGCATAATTAATGACTACGAATAAAACGGGAACGTGTTTCCCGAACAGCAGATTCCAACTAAAGTCGTTAGGTCAAGAAGCACTAATAAAGCATAAGCAAGACCTCCGGTTATTTACATACGAGTTGGTTTTAAACTGCAGTATAATTTGTTTCTCACCATTCGCACTGAAGTCTTAGAAATAAAGAGAAAGCAAACAAACACGCATTAATTTATTCCAGACCATTCACACAATTCGACCGTTATGAACTTGTGTTGGCCTTTTAAAGAAGTGGCCCTTAATCTTTGTCAACATAATAAAACAGAAAAAATATGTTTTAAACATCATTTGGAGTATTCTTAGAAACTATATTAAAAAGTCAAGTAGCACATCTTATAACACTACGCCAAAGTTAATCCGACAAAAATAAATAAATAAATAAATAAAAATTTGAAAAATGGTTAAACAACATTAAAATTAAAATGTTCCTAATACTTTTTGACTGTGCACTAGCAATAACCGATATTTCAGTTAGTTGCTTACGTGGGAACATGGAACTAAAATCTATAAATAAATTTGTAAATTATTTCGAAAATTGGTCTGAAATCAAGGCAAGTTCCGAAGCTGATTCTGCATGTTAAACGACTTCATTAAGTACAGAGCTCATCCGGCTGGCAAAATTAAACTTGTTCTCAAGTCACTAGAGGGCGTGCTACAAGAATATCTGCACAACGGCCAGAGATTTATAAGTTGAACCACTTTGCACCAGATGGCGCCAATGAGGAAGCAATCCTTGATTACACCAAGCCACTCATAAACATGCACCAACGTATGGTGTCAAAAATTAACCTCGTAATCTTTGAGGAATCAAAAAAATTAGAAAACAGCGGAGTGGAAGCTGAAGGACAAAGAGGTTACCAACCTCAGGCTGCTCGTTTCATTCTGTGGAGACTTGCAACCTGCAGACAAAGACAAGTCCAAATCAATTACTTGAAAAAGAGCACCAAAATCAATTTCATGGTGGTGACCTCTCTTGCTTCACCCCTTGAACCACTTCGAACAGTCACGTATATCTACTGCATTACTATTGCAATTTTCCAGATAGCTATCAAACATAAAAGCAAGGCACACTCAATATCATTTTTTAACAAAAATTGATTTCTCAGTTATTGATTACAGTCGCCAATTGTAAAACGAAAAAAAGAGTAAATTATTTTTAAAAAAAAATACAATTTGAATCTAGTTTAATAGTTATTTAAATTCCCAATCAATACTTTTTTTGCATGCTGATTTTCCTTTTTGAAAACTATTGTTTTTTTTAACAAATTCTAACTTAAATTAACTAAATATTTCAAATTAACTGTATCAAAAGACAGTTGAGCTTTGCATTTACTTATTACGAATAAAGTATAACCTAAAATATAGTATTCACAGACTAAGGCATTAATAAGAAAAATTGTCCTTCATCTCAAAGACTTGTATTACTAACAATTTTGCTCGTACAAATGGCAACTTTCGCATTGATTTTTAGAAATGGATCTTTTTTATTTTCGTCCCAGTTTTCCACAGTCTGCAAAATTTCTTCTCATCATCCAACCTGTTATAAATCCACGTCACAAATGCGCACTACCGAATATACTTGTTGGGGAAGTTGACAAATAATTCATTCCTTTGTCTTTTTCTCCAATATCCGTATGGCCGTCTTGCGTAATGATGACACAGCTCCTGCTTTCAGTCAGTAGAAGAAACTAACGACGGGCCTACAATCACAACCCCCTCACTCGACACCAGACTCCAACTCGAATTATTACCTCCCATAGGAATAACACCCCCCCCCCCCTCCTATATTGGAAAAAAAAAAGAAGAAAGAGATGTAGATAGAAAAAAGTGCCTGCCAGTCTCTTCATCACAGTCAGAACGACCCTATATATTTTTTCTCCCGCCTAGAAGAAAAGAGAAAACTAATAAGATGCACGCTTCCCCCTAGCCCCGCCTACACCCCGACTATTATTAAATTAAAGGATAAAAAAAAAATCATTTTTAAATTAAAATAAAATATTTACTCTCACTTGCAGTGATGATTATAAAACTTTAAAACATGACGTTTTTTTATGATTTGTAATTACGAGTGATAAATTTACAAATTCATCTCGAGATTCTCGACTAAAATAATCAATCAGTCCCTTTAGTGATATCATGTTAAAATTTCATAAAATACGGCAACAATAGTTTTAGTTATGTATGATTTACGAAGCAATCTATGTATCTAACCAATCGGAACCCAAACAACAAAGTAAATATCCCTAGGGTTAAGCTGGACTGGTAGTAATCTCAAAGTGTATCCCCAGTGAAGAGCAGTACAACCCAATCAGAAACTTCCTAATTCCTCACGACAGGGATTTATACCTCTCTTCTTCCAATTAAGGAAAGGTGGAACATCGTATCTTTTCACTGCCAACAGTTACCACCAATTGACTAAACAAACACATAAAAAAGTCTACCAGAAAAAAAAAAAATAAATAATGAATAAATAAAAAAAACTAGAAGCGCGATCTTATCAAATTAGATTTAAATTAAATTTTTCCTTAAAATTAAAACGACAAAGACAAAGGTGAAGGTGCATTGATTTAACTCTAAGCAGAAGTATCACTTGCGAAATTTATTGACGTGTATTATATTATCGCCACAATCTGAATCTGTGGCTCCAAAATGCCTCGCGAGAACTGACAGAACACACAGTCTTTCGGGGGAAATGAGGCTTTGTGGTTTTCTATTCCTTGAACCAAACTTGAAACTTCAAATAACCAAAACTATCTTAAAATGAAATTTGTTTCAAAAGTTTTAATTCAAAACTGTAATTGTTGAAGTGTTTTGAAAGAAAAAATTCAACAGTTAGATCAATTTATTTCGATTATTTTTATAAACATCCTTACTTTTAACGTGTGTCTTTTTGTAATTTAATAAGAATGACACAAAGTTAGTTTTCCGCTAAAAAAAAAGTAAAAAGTACAAACTTTTTCATATCTTACGTATAAGAAAATAAACTAATATCAATCTTATGCCTTTTGTTTGTTGCAAACAAAAAGCACACAACACATAAATCAACCATTTTTTCACCTCAGCCCACTTATTGCGTTGATATATCGGTGATATAAATTCATGATGCCAATATTTTAACAGTACAGCGCCTTTACAACTTCCATAACTAATGGTCCACTGCCATTGAAAAGAACTATAATTTAACCTTAACTTTAGTGCTTAAAAAGAAAAAAATGAGAGGGAAATGCCCATACATTTTTCGTATAAATTATAAGATAAAACTACTAAATAATTTCTCAATAACAATAGCATTACATCTTACTGGGAAAAGGGCATGATTGGTAAGTTATCATTTTCCACTTCTGTAACTGAATACACTGGGAGCCCTGAAACAGAATGCATGTAATTTTTTATCCCATTCAAACTGAATATCTGCACCAACTGTGGTGTATTCTGCAGAAAATTAAAAAAAACATTTGTTTGTCTCGGCCAAAAACTTTAGCACAATTTACTAACATGAAGCTCATGAACTAATTTAATTGCAACTCTATTCCCTTGACCAAACACTGCAGATATAAATCTAACCGTTGTTGTGGTTGAGCTTCCACAGTAAAAAAAGTGACTGGACTTTTAAAGCAGAATAAACTGACGTAAAAGATTTGCAAGTAAACATGAATAAAGTCGTAGTTAAGTTTGTGCGTATTAACGTAACTGGTTCTTCATTCAAACTAAAATTAAAGATGCTTTTAGCTTAAAGTTCTGCATGTTATGGTGGAGCGAGATTTTATTAGTAGTTTTATTACAAACACGCCTACCACGTCTATAAATCAATAAAAACATTAAAAAAAGTTTGAGTTGTTGCAATCAGTTTCAGTGACATCGGTCACTTTTTCGATACATTTTGTGGCACTATAAAAAAAAAATCAGACAAAAATCAAAATCTAGTCTTGAACTTTGACATGAGGTTAGATTAAACCCGTTAAATAATTTTCCAAAAAGAACAAAATTAATTCTTTGCGGGTACAACTTCTATCTTTAGTTTTAACTCGAAATATCAACACCAATCTCCAAAGTACTGTAGTTGATTCCATCCACGTTATCAGCCGATGTTGCATCAATTGCGAAGTACGTTTGTTTTAGTCTCGTGGCAACCACTTGTTTTTGGCGCCGAAATCAATGCTTGCAACTGTGTCGCACAAGTTAATTACCAAGTGGCGCCAAACCGCACGTGCAATCCATAATGCAGCGTTCGTCAAAAACACCATACTAGTAGCGCAGTAGCACCTTCCTTTGACGATTCAGTGATTTTCTATTAGATTAAGATGAAAATCCCAAAAGCCCGAAAAACGTGACTCGCAAATTAGAGAGTCCTCTTTCCCAATAAAGTTGTCACAAAGTTTACAAATCAACCACAACGACCAAACCCAAGGTTCAAGTTTCCAAAAACGATAAACAAAACAATTTAAAACTCGCAGTATCTCAAGTTTCAAACTTTGGGAATTCTTTGTTTGGCGTCGACTAAGATAGCTTCTTGCTGCACTGCACAGTTGAGAGAATTTCTAGTTCTATACCATTCACTGGTCAAAGAATGATCTTGCAGGCTTTCCCACATTACCCGCACGCCTCTAACTTACTTGTGGATTTATTGTGACGTGAGGTCAGTCGATATCCAACTAACTTTAATTCTTAGCAAGAAACAAGTTCTTTTCTTTATTCTTTTGTCATGTCCTGGTCGTAAAGTACACTTTTCTCTTTTTTACCTCAATACGGTAAAAAGGTAGGGGGCGCCTCTCATGCAATTGTTTCATTGGCCTACCTATCGCTAGGGAGCAGTGAGAAATAAAAGTCGTCGCCCGAGGGGTTTGCCCTGTAAAAGATGACGTCGTTGCAGTCTGATATTGGTACCAAGTGCGCGCACGCTCGTAAACTGATCGCGGGGCCAATTAAGGAAGCGCGCGTGGATGGCGTTCGCCTCCGCCCTATTGCACTCAACTTTTTGAGCCACTGTCATCTCGAAGGCTTCCATCTCATTTTCTTGAAAGATTTACATGACATATATAGTTTTATATTTTTGGATATAAAAATGGAAATAAAAATTTTAAATAGAATAACTAATGTTCATTTTAATGCGCCTCAAATTTGACACCATTTATCCGTAGTATCTACAAAGGCCACAACATGCTACAGTAGTCATTATAACAGTTATCATTAATATTTTAACAACACAAAAAAAAAAAAAATTGCAACTTTGCAATGCACAGTCGTTATGCACACTTTACTTGAAAGTATAACGCTCAAAAATAAAATAAGAAATAAAATATTTTAGAAAAAAAAGTTTGGGAGAATATTTTCAGATTACGAAGAGTACGCGTATATATTCCCAAATTGATATTTTTGTCACGTCTTTTTATCTTATTGGCATCACCCTTTGAGGTGCCAATGGTCGTGAGAAAATTTATTGCTAAATTACCGTAATAAAAAAAGGAAAAAAAAAAAACAAACCCAGGATTCAGAGCGTATAGAGTCAAGCTAAAAATCGTAGAACAGAAACAACTGAGAACTCTTTGATGTACATTCATTTGTCAAGTCAACGGAAGTTTTCAAAATTCAATTGTGAGGAAAGGGTTGAAAAAGAGTAAAAAAAAAGGAAAAAAAAGAACAACTTCAATTTTCTCGTAGTGTGATGGGTCATTCATCTTGGGTGTGAGCGTACTAGCTTCGCTTATTCATCGCGCTGGAAATACTTGTCTCGAAATGTAGCCAATTTTCAACTTTGTACAGCGCCCTCTATATGTCATTTTCGCTGCAGACTCGTAACACTTTTGGAACTTTCCCAAATACTCTACGGCTGCAAAATTCCTCCTCGCAAATTATAAATGAAACTGTTGATCCATTATTTCTCTTAAAATCCCCAAATTTCAACTGGCTTTGGTTTTATCTAAAACTAAAACAAACAAGTTGAATTGGACAAGTTTGCAAGTCAATAAATGTATGCAAAATAAAGAAACTTGCACCCTTGTTCTCATAAATCTAAGTATTTCAAGAATACTTGAGATCAAAACCAAAAATTCGAGGCTCCAACGCACTCTATAGTAGTAGTGAATCGATTGGCGTCCTCTTGAGGAATATAGAAGGCTTGAAAGACTCATTTCTCTTATGGGCAAACGTGTTTCTAATGCTCGTCGCGAAAGGACTATTGACACACCGTCCAAACTCACATATTACGCCTTTTCCCTCGTCTATTTGCTTTTGTTTGTGCAATATGAATTCCTAGCAGGGACTAGCTTCCATTCGACTGTGAAAATCAGAATAATTTTTTTGCTCTGCATGCGGCTCCTTCAGAAGCAGAATTCAGAAATCGCAGGCAAACAGACGAATGAGACGAACATACCCCTTTAAAAACGTTTCATTTTGGAATGTTTACAAATTTAAATACCAAACAAGAAATACTTTGTTTTAACCTCATTGTTGAAAGAACAGTCGAGTCACTCAATTAGCATCTGCTTTGCTTACACCCGTCTCTTCCTCTATCTAAGAGGTGTTTTGAATTGAGTCCAATCTATTTGCACCTCGCATTGATTAACACATCTGCTCACGTGACTCACATATCTTTCCATTAAAGTCTCACTTACAAAATTGCACCACTTATTTACATAAATCAATTACTCATTATTGTTGTTGGATTCATAAATTTGAATGGCAGTTCACCTGGCGCTTGAACACGCAACCCTCCTCCCATCTTTTGCGGCGGTAACTTGGCACCGCAAACTGCTTCATTTCACTGATCAATTTGGTAAAAATAAACTGCAAATCACGCTTCTAGACGAAGACTAAATCACATTTTCGTAATAAAAATGCAAACAGAACTTACTTTAAAAATTAAAATGGCAACGTTAACTTTATTTTCAAGACCCATTTAAAGTGAGTACTCAATAAATAACATTTCCTTAAAGTTTAAAAAGAAATTTCAATTTGGTGCCTACTGTGAGATGTTGGTACGAGGGGCGTAGGGCGTTGATTGCAGGTGTGGCAGAGCGCACACCTTTTTCATTGCACTCACTATTTTCAACTGCGTTCAATCGATTTTCTTTTTTTGCTCTCGCTTTTCAAGCGAGTGAATGCACGTAAATGTAAAAGATGGAGAATGTGGAAAGGCTGAATTCAAAGTGGCGCCAAGCACCAGTCACGAGCAGCACAATTCGTTATTTTTTCTTTCTTCCTCCAGATGGCGTTGCTACACGTAGAAAAGAAGCAGACAAAGTGAAAAGAGAAAAGTTTTCTCCCCAATGATTCAAAAACTTAATTTGTGTCACACACAAAAGCGAAATATAAATTGATGTTTATACTTCAGAAATAATTGCAATTTGCTCTTAATGGTATTTCGTAAAGATTCGTTCAACTCAACCAGTAAACTGTTTCTACACATTTTCTATTCACGTTTTTAACTACCATTAAGTGTGTGAAAGAAAACTGAAAAAGTTTATTTGAATCAGAATAAATTAAAGTTTTTTACCATCAACTCGTGTTCTGGTGTGCGGCAAAAAACGAAATTTTTAAATTTGAACATCGATGCGAATTAAACCACAATATCCCAATTTTGCGATTTTATAATTTTACATATCTGTGAAAAGAATAAAATTTCGGTATATACTTTACTCAAATATAATCAAAATTTTAATTTTAATTTTTTTTTTTTTTGTATTTAAAAGTGAGTTTACGTAGTTATTTTAAATTTTAATTAAACTAATTTTCATTTTAAATTAAATAATAATTTAAAAAAAAAAAATATTACGCTCGCTTTACACCCTTAAGTTTAAAAATTCCATTAAACGTCGACTGTTGACATTTCCACAAACCGCTAATAATTTAAACCAATCAGGATTTCACCGCAGGATTTCGGATCAATTATTTCAAAGTTGCAAAATGAAAAAATCACAACAAGATGGCGGAAGTATGAAGCTGGGCACGTGCTGGAGGCACTTCCCGTGAGCCAGTGAAGCGCAGTCTATTTGTTCAGCATCAATTCATCTCGAGCGGAAAACAGTGCGCACAACGTCGAGTACAGGCGGGAGATGCCGCAGCTGGTTTTAGGGACGTTGCTTACCAGTGCGGAAGTTGTCAATGGAAGACCCTCCCCTATTCTCTCAAACACAAGTTTACTCTAATTGCCAAAGCACAATTCTGTCGAAACATTACAATTCGTGTGTATGTTTCCCTCTGTGCTCTATTGCAAGCCACTAACGCCTCAATCGATTTACACCTCGTCACTTTTCGAATTTCCTCAGTCGGATGCTGACGCCTTCTTCCGCCTTGATATACGACCGTTCCTTGGGTGGTCGGCCGACCAGTGTCCTGACCGCGATCCGCTGACATCCCTACACCGACCCCAAATCACCCACTTGAGACGAAAACCCGTGGGATTTAAACATAATAAACATTTTCATCTCAAACTTTTTCATTTGTTCAATTTTAAATTTCTCGAGTTTCATTTTCACGTTAGAAATAAATTTTCTTTTCCTTTTTTATTTAACAAAATACCTGGGTAGGTAGGCATCTGTCGTTCCACAGAGCTGGTTTTGTAAAATGACACCATTTGCGAGCAGTCAGCCGAAAAAAATCCCAAGAGGTGTCAGATGGTTTAAAAAGAACATCTTCCCGTTGAAGAATGAAACTCTTCTTTGCAGCATCTATTTCTGCATTTTTTTCCTTCAAAATTAACCCATGAATAAAAACTTTCAAAAACTCGGTTCATCTTAAACTTCCCCTTGAATAATAAATTATAAAAGATTCACACTACATTTCATCCGTATTCATAATAAAGTAAAATTTAAAATTAAGCAAGCTTCTAATTTTTATCAGTAGGTGTTCCTTTAATTTTTTTTTCAAGCCAAATATAACCTACAGGTCAGATAAACCAAAGATAAAAGAGATTTCTAAATGATATTAGTGTACAGTAAATAAAAATGAGCAAATCAAAATAGTTTGCTGGTTGCATTAAGTCAATAGCAAAGTTTTAAGATATTCAATATTTCACATTAAAGCAAATGTAAAGGAAAAATTAGTTTCCAAATATCAATATTGCAGATTTATATATTAACAGCCAATTTTGCTACCATGTGTCAGTTTGTTATTGACATTTTTTTTTTTCCGCTATCATATAGGCCATTAAAAACGACAACAATAAATAATAGACACACCAGCAGCGTGTTATCTTGGCATTTCAATTTTACGTGAAACGACAACATTAAAAAATTTATTTTTGCGGACGTACTTTTCGTGTAATCCATCCACCCTGCCTTCATCACACGAAAACAAAAGGAAGTAGACAAAGCAGCACGCAAACCATCACGGGAAAAGATCAAACTTTAAACATGTGCCCATTTCCTTCCGTTGTCAGATGATTTTAACAAGAGGAAGTGGACTCTGTACATTCTATTCAGCTGATAAATAAATGAATAAATAAATAAAATTAATAAATAAATGAAATACGTGCACGGCAATTCAGGTAGCTGCGGCAGTTCCCCATTGGCCAAATTAAATTCCACTCTTCGACTGTGGACAAAAAGTGACGTCGCTTGAAGAAATAGATGAAAAAGGGCAACATAGTAATCCTAGCACAATTTCCGAGAAATGCTTCGCCATTTGTCACTTGTGAAATTGAGAGAAGAAAAGCCATTGTCATTTCTTTCGACATACTCCCCACTCACCATCTCTCCAGCGCGTTTCCCTTTCTTTTATGACGACCCCTCCCCGGCGACAGGTGCTACCCTGCGAATTTCAAAACGACAGAAAAACATTGGTGATTGCTTAGCCTCGTCATAACGAATAAATGCTGTCAGCGTTGCTACCGCCAATTGATGCAGCAATAGTTGGATTAATGCGCTTCGCTATTAGCGTGCTGGTGTTGTCAGCCGATTAACATTTGGTGGATGGTCAGATGGAGTTTTGATTGCCAATTAAATTACATTTCTTGTAAAAAGGTGCACGTCTCCATCAACAATAGCCAAAAAGCCTATCCGGCGTTTCACTATTGATTTTCCAGTGATGGATGAGGGTATATTTCAAGCAGACAAAATTTTCAATCGACTCACAAAAGAGAAAAGCCCAATACATGCACATACAAAAAAAAAAAGTATAAGAATGAAAACACAATACAGTATGAAATTGAAGCTCTATTTACAATAAATGAAATTTGATTTATGATAGTTTCAATTCTTCCAAATTACACGTAAATGCTGAATTCTCTGAACGTTTTGTAAACTTATTCTGCCTTAAACCGGCCTTTTAAGATACCAAAGAAATTACCTACAATTTGTGTGTGTACAGTAATATTTAAGGTAAGTTTGAACATTTAACAACACAAAAATAGCACTACTTTATCCTACAATTTGCTCATTACAGCACGTACTTGTTATATGGTTTAGCTTGCATGTCAGAAGTTTGATATGAGATTGAATTGATTTAATCTCCCTATGAAAGTTGTAAAAAAAAAGAGCACAAAAAAATACCATTGATGCAATAGTAGCACAAAAAAATTTCTTTACAAAATGCAAATTTTTAAAATTAAAATTTCAAATGCAATAAATTATTTTTAATCAGTCACGCCAATCATTAATTAAATTTAAAGTGTTTAAAATGGTATCGAGTTGATACATCTTTACTAACTGTCTCTAGAGTGCAAAAACATCCATATGTACAATAAGTCAAGAAAAGTACAATAAGAGCATGTTTCCACTTGAACTCAAGTCTTTATACAGTTACGAGTTAATACGTAAAATTCCTTTAAAACAGCGAAATAACTACAGTGTGAAACTTAATAAAATAAAATTTAATTTTTGTTTTATAAAATTTGAAAACTTTTAATTTACCAAGTTTGTCTCAATCCAATTAACACACAAACACATTCACGAACGCTGCATTTTCCAACCCATTTGTGCTTAACCATCGTTCTCTGACATCAATTAGTGAAAATGGGAGGACGACTGAAGTAAATTGCAACGAAAAGTGCAACTAAATTTTACAGTGTGGAATAAATGCAAACTGAAAATGTCTTAATTTTTTCCCCACTATTCACGATTAAACAATTTCGGACATCTGTTTGCTGCTATATGAAAATTGTATTTTAAATATTTCGATTAGTTTGCTCGCTACAATGTAAAGCAATATGATAAAAGTTTTAATTACATTTTTAAATCGTTTCTTGCCGCATGCGGACACAATTCTATGCAACTGAGAAGAATTAATCAAAGCAGAGATAGCGTTGCTTGGCAAAAAGAACAAAAGAGCGTTCTTAAAACAGGGAAAAAAAAAAAAAAAAAAAAAAAAAAACCTCAATAGACGTGTTATCGGAATGTGTGTCTATAAAAATCACAATAGAAAAAATAAAGCGGACAATAGCGAAACAGTGCCAATGTCAATCAAGGTGTGTCTTTCAAATAAATTTTTCTTCAACTAAAATTACAAACTTTAAAGTTTAAGTGAGCAAGTTTTGTTCAAACCAACAAAAGTTGTGTAATTTTTTACTATTTAATTTAAAAAAATATTTCTCATACATAGTTTACAAATAAAAAATTAGAATAAATAAAAATTTAGGTCATTTATCATCGATATGATAAAAGGTTGAAGTATGCTTCATCACTCCATCCCATAATCAATATTTCAAACAGGCAAAATCCTCATTAAAATAAATATTAAAAAAATAAATAAAATAAAAAAAGAAGAATACTCGCTCAGTATTATTTACAAGCTACAACCGTTGCATTTGTAAAATGCAAAATAAGAAAAAGTAAAAAGAAAAGTTAATCCCAGAAATACTCTATACAAGTCCATCAATCATACTTCTAGTTTTATTTTACCTGAGCAAAAAAATGATATGCCAGGTTTAATACATTTTATTTTGACAGATCCAACTCATTGCTTTCATTTTTTCTTTCCTTTCAAAGTTACAACTCCTTTACTTTTTGCCAATGGCCCACATAGCTGCAATGGCTGGAGTTTATTGCTGCAAGTGCCTTTTCTTGTCGCCACGTCGCTATCTAATTGTAATAGGTAGATGTCAAATTACCAGCCACAGTCGATAGGTCAATCCCATGAGATTTAATAATAAGAGATAAAAAACTGCGAAAGTACATACAAAGTCTACATACTGCACTACAGTGCATATTTATACCTGATACGCATATTTAAATATTCTATGCTTTATCCTTAAAAGTCCTTAAAAAATAACTACGTTTGACTACACAGGCGTATAATCGCCCGACAATCGATAAACATACAAAAACTATGTAACTATAAAAATGTAAAACGGAAGTGCACTCCCAAACCCAATTTCTCAACCGGAAATTGCATTTCTATATGCCAATTGACATTTTTCGTATTAAAAAAATATTCCATTAGGTGGGTTTGAGAGCAACTATTCAGCCTGCTCTGAATTAATATTGAAGACTTTTAAAAATCATTTTAATTTGATGTATCTGCAACGCTGCTTGGAGGCCTTCCTGAGAACAAAATTCGATGCAAATCTCTGAGCAAAAATGTAACTAGTTCCAGAATATATAGACAAATCATAAATTAATTCTAAGCCGCATTTACCTGCAGAAATATGCGTTATAGTGTAAATAATTAATTCAAATCACAAATGTTAAACAGCACTTATAGATCACATTTACAGTACATCAACAAAGCATTCCGTAAGCAACTAATGGATACGTTAAATCACTAAAGAGTTGTCTGTGGCAACTTAATTTCAATTTCAAAGCTGTGACAGTTATATTGCACTTGATCAATAATAAAAAAGTCATCGAACTAAGTTAAAACGTTTCAATTTTTAGAACAACGAGTTATAAACTTCAACAACTTATTTTTCAATTTGTGCGAGCGTTTCATTGTTGAAAGTTTGAACTGGAGTTTTTTTTATACTTGCGTTCATTCTTTTCAAAAATCTTTTTTTTTTTTAATGAAACTGAAGTGAGTGAAGTAAACAACCGTGACGACAAAAGGGTCATTTCGAACCAACCATTCACAATGTCATTTCAAACTTTTTTAGAATTGGTTTTCATTTTGCAATGCCAGAAACACATTTCCTACAAAAAAAAAAAAAAAAAAAAAAAAAAAAAAAAAAAAAAAAAAAAAAAAAAATCCTTTTCTCTATCAATTCTCAGTTTAAGCTAAAAAGAAAAGAAAAAAAGAGGCAAAATTACCGTAACATTATTTTAGCAACCGTTTTTCAGTCCAAACGCCTATCAAAAAAACCACTTTATTTTGGCACCATCACTGGTTTCCGTGTACTATTTTCCCTGTCTATAAAACTATCTTTTGGGACCTGTAAACAGGTTCCAGTGTACTGATACTCTCACCTCCGACTCATCTATAATTTTCACAAAAGCTCGGCATGCTGACACTGCTTCGATTATGTAAATATTTATTCCCAAATCAGAATTAAAACTTGTAAAAATAAAATAAAATTTCAAACGACACTCAATCCTGCATCAGTTTTATTTTTATTATGTGAAACATAAATTGCTATCCACTAAAATGTTAAATGAAAATGTTTACATACATTTCTCGTAACAAGTAATTGGGCATTTACTAACGAGGACAAATGCGATAAAGTATGAAGACATGAGTTGCATCTTAAGCAAAACCTCTAGTGCTGATTAATTTATCACGAAAGACAATTTCCTATCTTCCTATTCATGACAATGCCTTGCACCCTGAGCTTCATTTACATGAATTACTCAACTTGAAAACAAGGACTAGGTAACAACATTAACAACATACACTGCAGGCATACACCAGTAATTCAATTACACCAAACTAATATAGGCCTACAAATTAGGTGCACAAGTCATCAATAAAATCAATGATTCATTCATTAGATCTGTCAATCAAAAAAAATTTCCGCACTTGATTTTCATTGATTATTTTTTTTAGTAAGCCACGCGAAATCCAAATTGAATAATTACATCTAATCGATAAAATACAACCGGAAAGAATATTTTTCTCGATATTTATTAATAATTTCAAGAATTTTAGTTTTATTACAAAGAATTTCCATAAGAAATAACATGAACAGCAATTCTAAACCCAATTACCTTGACTCGCTAGTATTTATTTGATTAAAATAGTAAAAATTGTTTTACTGTCTAGATTTTTGTCTAGAAATGTTAACAAATCATTACTGTATCTAAGTGCAGTGCAGCCGGTGCAATAACACATTGTTCGTATTTACTGACAAACTTGTATTTGAACGTTATATTTCTTCTTTGAATAAACCTGCAACACCTAGATACCATGTTGACACTCTTGACAGATTTATTTCAATACAGATGACTGACTACTTGAATAAGTTTTACACTCGATGGTGCTCTATGATGCGTGTACTTGTTTTGATTGGCATTAGAGGATGTTGTCCATTGATTTCTAACATCAATTTAAAAAATAAATTGTTACCAGTAACGACGACGTCGTTACCGGTAACAACGTTATTGTTACGTAACGGTAACAGCAATGTATTACATAATAGGAAAATATTATGTAACAGTAATTAGTTACTTCTTTTGCAGTAACAAACGAACATTGAAAATTTCGTTTCAAGTTACTTTATGTCAATTTTTTTAAATTAAAAATGAACAATTTCTGCTTGCTTTTGATTTAAAAAAAAACAATTTCTGCATGCTTTTGATTAAAAAAACAAATAAAAATGTGCAACAATTGTTTTGTTTTGATCAAAAACGTGAAACAATCGTTTTTTTTTTAATTAAAAGCGTACAGAAATAGTTTTTTTTTTAATTAAAAGCGTACAGAAATCGTTTTTTTAAAATAAAAAACGTGCAGAATTCATTTTTTTGCGGATTTTCCCATTCACATATTATAACGATAAAGTAACAAAAATGTAACGGCAACATAACGATAATGCTAACGAAACTCACTAATAAGTAACAATAACGAACAGTAACGAGTTACTTTTTTAGGTAAATAACTGTAACGGTAACTAGTACCAATAGAAGTAACGCATGCGACCATGGCAACTGTACTACTGTACTGTGGATATAATGTATAAAAATACCCACTTTATTGAGAAAGCTGCATTCGACCTTCAAGTTCAACATTAACTAATCAAGTTTAATATATTGAACACGATAGAATTGAAAGCAATATACGAGAAGTCACTGAGGAACTGTTAAGCCACACACAATTCGATGGCACAATTCACCCTGATGAAAAGAGGCTTTTAATTGCTCTCGAGTGTATGCACCATGCGAAAAGACACTTCACATTCTAACTTAAGGCAAAAATATTTTCTAAGCTTGAGTCGTAAAGCTTAAGACAAAGAAAGTGGGCTGTATCGTTCAACGTAAAACGAGACACCGCAATCACTGTACATTAAAATGTTTTTACAGTGCCGTATTTATCAGATTTTTCACCCTAAGCTACAGTATTCCTACAAGATGGCGCTTCCTTAAGAAAGCCTAACCAAGGAGGACTATTAGTCGTCCTTGGCCTAACTCATGAACCAAGAGAAGGAGGGAGAGAGTACGATATAGATGGAAAACGTGTACGGAATTCCTGAATCTTTGGAATCTTATAAAATTCAACAGAATCTCAAGACTCCCAAAGATGCCTCAAGATTCGTAAAGCTTCCACACGATTGGAGCTTCCAATCAGTGAGATGACTGGAGATCTCGTGAAATCTCACAAAATCTCGTGAGAACTCGTGAATCTCGTAAAATCTCGCAAAATCTCACAAAATCTGGCGACAAGTCGTGAAATCTCGTAAAATTCCAGTCAAATCCTGAGATTCCAGATTCCATAGATTCCATAAATTAACAAGTGGAATCTTCCAAAATGTACGAGATTTCACCCCTATGTCGTACAGCTGAGCGTAGTAGTTTTAAAAAAATTATTTTAAAAAACTGGGAGCAAACCTTGGTTATATAACATTCGAATGGTGTTATATTCGAAGTCGTGTCATAATCAAACAATTACAAAAATTTAGAAAAAACTTGTATTCGGAGAAAACAGTAGTCAATTTTCAAACAAAACTGTTTGTGAAAATTACTAATTATTTGATAATAAGTTGTGAGGTGCACGGTGAAACTTGTCTATCATGCTTTTGCTTTATAGGTGGTAGCCCAAGACAGAGAAATTAGTACACAGCAGGTATGGTGACAAAAAAATGTTTTTTTAAATCAAATTGTGAAGGTTTGGACCATAGGATAGTAAGCAGATTTAAACAGAATGCTAAGAAAAAAACCTAATGTCGTAAAACATAATTATTCCATGACCAACAATTGACTATGAATTAATTGATATTAATCCATAATACAATATAGATAAAAAACATCAATTCAAAGAAATTGATGATTCACAACTCCAGCTAGACATAACTTGCCAAGGGCTAGTATCTTTACTCACCCCTTTTAAGTTCAACCCCTTCGTGACCCCAAAATGTAAGATTGATTGTACACCTGTACTGTGTATCCACATCCTGTTCTATATGATTGGAGGGATTCCTAGAACCATGCGTTCCATTGAAGCATTCTAGGTACCCATGGTAAACATGAACATGATAGGTGTGGTGATGACACGTCCCCTAGTTACAGAAAGTGCAAATTCCATCGGAGTAGATAAAAAAGAATCCTAGGTGTGACGTATCCCCCACCCAAATAATAGACTATTTTATTCTTCGTAGCAATAAAAGATAAATATATTGGATCCAATATATTCATCCAAACAAGAAATAAGCAAGTATACTGAAACCAGTATACTCCCCCTATTAAAAAAACACAACACATAGATTCAGAATAACTGAACTCAGTTATTCTAATCATGTAACACTACATTTGTGACGGTGCAGAAATGGCAGCCATACTTTTCGGTTAAACCAAGATAGAGCCAGACCAGACCATTACATGAATCTAAGAACCAGACATCTAGATGCCAGATTCAACCAAGGTCTTGAGACCTATCAACTGTTAGTTCGCCAAGTGGTGACCTCAAGTTTACTTTGAGGTTGCACTACATTTCCCCTCATTATTCTGAAAATATAATATAAATATTATATTATATTTATTCTTCAAAGTGTAAAATGCCTCGAGTGTGAGGGGATGGCACACGCCAGCTCCTCCCCTCCGCCAGATGTTCGCAGACTTTGCAGCCTGCGAGCATCTTGAGCCCTGGCCACGGTGCAAACCTAACGAATTGCTTGCAATTGTTACGCATGCACCAAGCCCCGAGAACACATTTGCGCATTGTGCGCATGTGTCCCGAGTCGATTTTAGTAAGCCCAAAATATTTGGAGCTCACTCTTGACTTGAACTTCTAACACCCAGCTTCACCGCTTCTTGCTTTGCCAAAACTGCAAACGTGAGATTGGTGATTTGTGTTAGAGATTTGAGAGTGCCTGCTGCAATTACAACAACTTGTAATTTCAGCTTTTCAACGTGTTTATTCCTTTGCCAAGTAGCTGGACAAAGTTCAGCTAACTTGACAGCGAGGGACCAAGCCAGGAAGACTGACGGAGCGCCGAGACGACGTGCCGGAACCTTCCACAACGGGAACCAACGGATCTCTTGACGACAAGCCGTCGTCACTGCCGGAATTCCCGCCATATTTTACTGTTCGTATTTTCGCGCCTTCTTTTGTATTTATTCCAAGCGTGTAATAAATACACCATTGTTCTGTTTTTACCGAAACTATTTGTTTTCTTATTTCAACAAAATTACCCCTAGACATCACTGGCCAAGAGTTTAAGTCCGCTAAGGCATCTCAACGGCGTTAGTAATTAAGTTTTACCCTAATTTAGTTATTAACAACCCGGAACGCCGCAGCCATAAGAAAGTCACTGTAGATGTTAGCCACAATCCCTTGTTAGCTTCCCTGTCTTACTTAATACTTAACCATTTGTTGACCTAGTTAATGATTTAGACACTGTTTCTATGGCACGAAAATCTGCCACCACCTTCAACTGGGTTTTCTGTAAGATTGTGCCCTCAAGAAAGTTCGTCCCACAAATCGCATAATGGGAGATTATCTTAAGTTCGAAATGGTAACAACAGTATATGCTCATCATCATAAGAACGAGAAAAAAACAATTTTTATTACCGGTATTATTAGCCTTATCTCCAGCTCGCAACAAATGTCCCATTTTAAGCTTAATCACATACTCTCAGCATTCTCATTCTATCAAACTCAATCGCCACATCCCAAATCCCAAACCTAAAAACGCATTATTTCACAAAAGACTTTTATTTATAACGGAAATAACAACAATCAGAAAAACCTTTTTCAAAAACTTTTATCAAAAACTTTTATCAAAAACACCAAAAAATTGCACAAATTTTTGTATGTGTATGTTTTAATAAAAAAAAATCTCAGAAACCTAATTTAAATTGTCTTGTCTAGTTCCAAACTTAAGTTATTAGCTAAATTTGTGGTAATAATGTCAGATACTGTACAGTACGTACCGGCCGTTCATTACTTAATCAAAAAACTCATTTACTTCTTTATAAAATAAAGTACAGTAGAAATTTACCATGTTCTAGTTTTGTTAGAAGCATATAAAAAAATACATCAAAGTGTAACCTTGGCCGCCAAGGTCAACTCCAACCAATAGCAAACGGTCAGATCCCGCAAATGAAGTTAATTAATCAATAATCACAATCTTGTTAGCTTCTTTAAGAGGAATAACAAAGCTTTTTAAAACACAAACTTTCGTGTTTTCAATACACTTTGCTGTACCCCTTTAAGTATCAAAAAATTCAATGATAATTTACGTACCATATTATAAATGTACTAATGGCACAGATTACAATTTTACTTGCATTTATAAACAAAAACTGTTTTGCGCCTACATGGACGCTTTTCGGCCACCCTTTATTTCTCGGTGAAAAAACAAGTTTATTGTTCAGTCATTGCTCAATTTGCCCTAGCCACAGTCCTCTTGCTCGCCCTGAAACGATTCAGTTCACTCAGAGCTCTAAGCAGGGTTTAATCGGCGAGGCACCATTAAATTGCTTCATGGCCATTGAAATAATAAAAAAAAGATTACAACTACTACCACAATTCTGTTACTAAAAATTTGTTTTCAGATTGATCGTGAATGCTTTTAAACCAATTATAAAAGAGCACTCTGATTGATTCAAAACATCTTACTGGAAAGCAAATTATTTCGAAAACAGTTGCCAAGTGCACTCAAATTTTTCTTTCAACTGAGAGGAAAGGATAATGGTCAACTCTTACACAAGGCACTGAATAATTCAAAAGAAAAAGTCACTTTCTCTTTTGCTGCTGTCAAGTCCATGTGCAGTAGGCGTGCCTTCAGCAACTAACATCCTTAAATTATTAAGTTGTACTCTCTTAAGGCTGGCATAGATGAAGAAAGACATGAGTACACGTCCAATGGTAGTTCAAACACATCACTTGAGAAGAAAAAATATGAACAAATTGCACTTTGGCAAGCCAAACAAAGCAAAAAAACTGTCACAGAAATTACCACCCGTTTCAAGATAGGATAAAATACCGTTCATTTCTAATTGCACTTTTAACATTACAGGTTACGAGTGCATTTCTAAATTGGTGGTACCACGCGCTTCTAGCTGTAGTTCAAGGGCAGGGACTTGTTCTGATTAAAATAATCATGTAAAACAAGGAAGTGTAAGACTTTTATTAATGAATCGAGCGGCCATTTTTTAAATAAAAAGCTTAAAAAAGAGGCACATCAATTTTTGTGCCGTGACGTAGTTTATTCTCGTTTAGTGCACTAGCGCTAGTAATGGTGTGACAGAATCGGAAATATAAACATTCAGTCAAGTTAAATAAAAGTCTTTAAAAATGTTTTGATTGATCATCAAACATAGCAAGTTCAAATTTTGAAATTGCGATGAAGATATTTCACCAGTTGAATATTCGTTCCTGGTTTACAATTATTTTGAAATGTCAAATTTTAACTTTGATGTAATTTCTGCGAGCAAGAGAAAGTCAGACTGCGAGGGTCAAAAGTTTTAACAAGACTAAACTTTATTTTAAATAAAGACAATAAAAATAGAAAAACTAAAAACAAATTACAAGTTTTAAGTGCTCCAGAAGAGAACACACTGGCTAAACATGATGCTCTCCAAAAGGGGAGCGCAAGGGCAACTATCTTAGAGTTGTAAAACAGAAGTTTCTACAGAAAGCAACTTGACAATTGTGACAAAAATGTAAAAACAGCAACCCATCTCCCAATAAAACTCCAAATAAAACTTCAAACTAAAAAGAAGCTGAATAACATAAAAATCAAAATAATAACACATTACTCAAATTAAAATACATTTTTCATTCAAATGTAAAACCGAATGAGTTTTCACACAGATGTAAAAATATTTTTTTATTATTATTTTTGTAAAATTAAATTTGTGCAAGTAATGCCACTTGCTTAAAAAAAACACAAACACATAAACACATACAAATAAAACACTTAAAACTTTTTTTTAAAAAAAAAAACAAAAAAACAAAAACAGAAAAAGAGAAAACTAAAGTTAAAGTTAAAAATGGTTAAAGAAAAAACATTGTAACAAGTACTGAATCCAAACTTTAAACCATGCTCAATTGCCTAGCCATTTAAGCCAATTTACACAGCGTTATTCTCTTGCATTGACAATTTATGGCAAGCAGAGTTCATCCTAGTAAAGGCGATAATCGCCACGTGACTTTTGTGGCACTAGGTTAAAACTCAGCAGCTACAACGCACGGTTGCTAACGATGCTATTTACACTGATGAGAAAATGCTACTGTCACCTTTAAACAGACAGCGTCCTCTCTGGAGACCGAGTGCCAAGCCTTCTCTCTTGATAAATCTTTCAGGCAAAACTTCTTTAATTACTCAGTTCGGGCTTTAATGGCAGCCACGCATCACGTGATTCAACCTCAACCCTCCACATCACTCCCCATCTTACCCTAACTTTCCCTTTTCTTCCCCATAGGCGATAAAAGTGTTCATTACGCCCCCGCACCAAATCCCCTCGAGGGAAAAAAATCAGTGACGTAAGACATCGCGTGAACACGAGCCATTTGAACGAGGAAAGAGAGACGCGAAAGTATGAGGGGAAAGGGAGGAAGCAGGTGGGTGACAGAGAAAAAAACCGTCGCGTGCTCATTAAGGCGGGAAAAAAATGGTTCACCTGCCCAACGTAGATGGGAACACACCTATTGTTTTAGTGAAAATTAATGTGCACTTCCTAGAAAACTTGTGAATAAAATAGGCTTAGTGTTTTTGTTTGCAGAATTTAATTTAGAAAAATTGAAAATCGAAGCTACTAACTAAGAAAAACAGGTGAAGTGTCAAACCCTAACCGCAGATTAAAAGTTAATTGGAAATAACCAAAAAATTTAATTTATTGAGCAGACAAAAAAAGCAAAAACAAGTGCTGAATGTTGTATTATAGATTTAGCTCTCGTTAGAACAATAATTCATTTCCACTTCCTGCTTTCAATGCAAAAGAGGGCGGTTTTAAGCTAATCAATTCGTTTGCTAATCAATTTGTTTCAATGCCTAATCTGCATTACCGAAATTGACGATAAATATTTACTTTAGATGGTATTTACACCTTTCATTAAGAACGCATAAAAAAACAAAACCCGACATTTGTAATAATTTATTCATATGCAAAATACAATTAAATGCAAAAAAAAAAAAATGTTTTTGAATCATTGAAAAAAAATCCCTAAAATTTTTTTTTTTTTTTAGAACCTTTTTATTGGTACTGTGTAAAGGTTTGTGAACCTTCCACCAGTTCGTGAGTCGTGACCACACAAAAACACTCCTGGGTTCACTGGTCCGCATCTGGGAAAAATTGAGTATTTTGTACACACAAAGATTTTCAAGCTTTGTCACATGTAACTTTACACCTGATAAAAACACGCGGCTTTTATTTAAACATTTTCCATGCAAATCTTCTTCATTAATTAATTAATCCTGCCGTTATTAGGTGGCGTGCGCTCATTCGTTAATTAGAGAGATGCATGAGCTTGATTTTTATCAAGCATTAATTTCAAAAGCTTATTGATATTTAAAGTTCGTCGCCCTTTTTTTTTTGCTTTCTTTTTCCTTTTTTGCAAAGCGAGATTTGACAAACGACTCAGAAAAACAATTTACATTTCAAACATTTTTATTTTTATAAAATAAAAAATGTTTTAATGTCAGAGTTATTAACTTCCAATGAAAAAATGAAAGATTTTCAAATGGTGTTTTTTATGCTGTTTTAAAATGCACTAAAAAATAGTGAGTAATTTCTACATTGCTAGATTTATTACTCAATCTTTTATTATTTTTACAATATAAATTTAAAAAAATAACAGATTGAGAAATAATTGTACAACTTTCTACAGTGTACGGCTAAACGATGAATAGAAATAGTTGACCATTCATTAAACGTTTTTCATACATTCAATTAAAACAATTGTTTTAAGATTTTTAATTTTTGGAAACTAAACATTTTAAATTATCGCCAATTATAAATATTTTTTAAACTTTCTATAATTCATGTTTTTAGTAATATTTTCTGCAACAACAATTGCTGGATTAATTTTTTTAACATTACCCAAATAAAATTTGAAGATTGTAAAAAGGGGGAGCCAGTGTGCAGTTTGCTGTAACCTACACCCTCCGAGAAACCTCGAAATCGACCCAACCCGATCTATTGCGCATGCTCCAAGCTGCACTGTGAGTCGTAGCATCTGACAGCCACAAGCGTCATGTCAGCTGGCTGCCAGACATCTGCACTAAGTGTCGATACAAACACAACTTACAACTTACAACCCATAACCCAGCTGAATGCTACCTATGCCCTCCCGCCAGGTGTGGGACTAGGTTGACTTAGCTGCAAGCGATCCGCTGTTGCATTTGCAGAAACGGACCACACCCACTCACATTACACGTGCTGCCAACACCAGTGTTGCAGACGATGAGCAGCGTTCCCCACAACATGAAGGTGTTCCTCCGTCGAGGATCACTGCGTTACGTTTTGGTATGCGCTGTAGTGCTATCATTCCTTCTATACATGTACTTCGTCAATTCGGGAAGTACTCCACCTCTGGGCCTAGCACGGACAGACAAAACTGCAGGAGGAGGAGGAGTGAATGCAATACGATCAGCATGGAATGCCGACGAAGAGTTTCAAATGTACGTCGAAAATACGCGAGCCACATGTCCCGTAATGACGCCAGCGCAAGTGGACGTTGATACTAACAAAGTTTATGGAACACTCAATTTTAATCCGAGATATAAAGAATTCTGGGACGATGATTTCGAACGGAGATACTTGAAAAGACGTAGCAAGTGGAACAAACTTCCTCTTAAGGTAAGAAACACAATACAGACCAATGAACCCGGGCTTGTTTCTCAAGCCAACATTTTCCCCTTATCTCGGCAATGTCAACAAACCCTTCTAGAATATTGTGTTCCCGCGCTTAAAAGCGATAAAACAGGTTATTGTTTTAGTTTTCGTTGTCTAGACAATGAAACATAATTTTAAACAAATTTAACAATGCCAAAACAAAAGGTATTTATCAATTTGTTTATTTTTTTTTCACGGATACACGCGTGGTGTCATTCACGCCTGTTGCAAATCCCAGTCACGGTCGTAGACTGCGCTTTGTATGGAAATTATTCCAAGTATAATTCCTATAAACAGCGGATATTACCACCTTGAAATGGCTGTAATAAATGAGTGAATGAAACATATCCTTGAGGCTGTCTTAAAATAACCCTCCTTCACTTCACGAATCGTTGCACTTGACACGAAAACAAGTGGTCACTATGGTCACATAGAGAAAGCACACAACCACAGACAAAAAATAAAACAAAAAAATGCCTCATTCAAAACAAGAAAAAAAAGTGTGTATTTTTTTATTTTTCTCTTACCACGATGGGTGGAATTGCTGCTTGTGTTGTTCACTCCCCTTGTACTTTGCCAAAAGAAACTCACATTTTCAGCAAAACGAGTGTCTTACAATTCAAAAAGAAATACTTGCAAAAAAAAAATTATTATACTACCAAATTTACTAGTTAATTACTTAATCGAATTCAAAGCTTTTAATTACATTTCACGAATTAATCAACGTTTAATTTGGCCAATTGACCCGGTTAAAGTTGATTTAATTAAGTAAATTGCCATTCAAATTAATTCAATTAACCAATTTGATGAATTAATTGTTAGTGGAAGAATTAAATCTACAGCAACAGTAACTGAAAAATCGACACACTGAAGTGCACCCAGGTAGACACTGGGTCTTCTTAATCAATGTGCAGATACAAATTGTCCAATTTTACAAAGCTAGATACCCATGCCCACTCTGCGACTGAAAACGGACTAAATCGGCTGCCATTTTTGAAGTTAGATCAAGATTCGAAAAAACCCTCAAAAAGCAGATAAAATGACATTATGTTTACATTTGAAAATTGAAGTTTAAACTGTTTAAAATGTTGTTTAAAAATGCTGTTTGGTCAATACTATTTTTCAAATGCATGCTTACTACCATTGCTAAACGTCAAATAAAATCATTACAAAATGGCAACATTAAAATGTTATTTTTGTTTGTTTTTAGCCAATTAGCTGAAATGTCAACGCACAGACGACAGACCCCATTAAAGACCTTTAAAAAAAAATTTCAATTTTCAATCTTGCAGCAATAAGGTTTAAGTTATTCTTAAGGGGCCCACTACTCCAAAGAGAAAGACTCATTTAAAATCCATATCCAACAAACATCAAAGCAGCCTATTCCCAAGCATTCATTATCGAAATTCTTTTTTTTTTTGGGTTTAAAGTTAACATTTATAACAAAAACCGACTAAAATTTTATGTGAAATATATCATACTAGCACATAGCAACTTGATTACTTTTTCTTTCAAAATAAATAGTACTAAAAAAGAAAACTTATTGCCGCATCTTTCATGAATATGGATATGCGCACGTCCCTAGCGAACTGTTTAGATGAATCCCAAACTGAAATTTCTGCATATGTAAAAATGGCACTTGTGTCGGGAATTTCTCGGGTTTAATGGGTCAGCACACATGTATAGAAAGCAAGTACACCAACCATTATGCTTGGCTGCGCTCACCATTTTTTCTCCCCGACGTTTGACGTGCACTGAGGAAATGAAGTTAAAATATATCAAGAGGTCGAGACAATGTAAACCACAATGAGTAATCACAGTTCAAATATCTGCAATTTACTTTACGCGCACAAGAAGATGTAATGCATACATGTAATTGAACTATTTAAATACAAAAAATTCAAAAAATTTAACTTCTACGTTAAGTCCCAAACTTATTAAAATTGTAAAGCAGTTTTGACTACATCAGGGCATTAAAGCTAAACATATACATTTTTTCAATTTCGAATATAAAAAAACAAATCTTGGGTATACCTGAAATACCTACTGATACATTTTCATTGCTGCAATGATAAAATAAATTATTTCCTACATAAATATTTAATTTGAAAAATAACATTCATTACCACTATTTCGCCTCCTTATTATGCAGTTGACTAGCTAATATGTGAGTGCACCAGGGAATAAGGTATAAATAACACGCGCAGAGCAAACATTGAACAGAAATGATTATATATTGTAGATAAAATGTCTTTGCTAATGACATGTTTACTTGTGTTTGCCAGTTTCAACTTACAGAATTTCGCCAGGCCGATGTAACTTTTAAAACGAAGCACTTCATCTCGTGACTTGAAGTAAAAGCAAGCTGCACAAAACTGCATTGATATCAAACCTCCCCAAACTTAAAACTCATTGCAATATCACATTTGGAAGGCAGCTGAATTATGGATTTCACCTGATGAAATTTTCATGAACCGTTCTGTATTCTCCAAATAAGGCCTATTTTTTGCCACCAACTGATTTGCACAAAAAAGGGGGAAATATATTAACACATGTTCTGACCAAACATAGCATAGCATACATAAGAGCGCAAGTTAGGCTTTACTGCCGAACAGCAGCGTTAACTTTGGTAATAAAAAAACCTCAATTTATGTTGCGTGTGTCGGAAGGCCAGAAGCCCAGAAGTATGAATTAACACTGAATTTGTTGACAAAAATGACATTAGCAGTTTTTTTTTTACAACATTGGTTGCTACAATTTCAACTAACAACATTTGAAAAGTCATTTAGATTAAATAACATTTTAAAACCATATTTAAAACAAAACAGTCAGTTTAAACTTAAAATTTCAAATCTAAATTTGATTATCCATGGTGGGCTTTCTCAAGGCAACAGGATTTAGACTGCTTTCAGTCGCAGTGCACTTGCGCAATTGCGCACCAAATTCCGACAACAAAAAACACTTTCATGTGTTTAAAATTTAGTGCAGTTAAACAGCCTTTATACCCCATTTATTGTTCATACGACTGTCTAAAATATGCATTTAGACTGGTTTAAATTAGATAAACCAGTCTACTTGACTCGTCAAATGCAAATGCTGTCTAGACTAAAAACCTTGAAGAAAAACAAGGTTATAATAGAACTATTATGCTAAAATATTGTTAATCCCTTTCAATTTTTTTTTTTTAAATATTAAATTTAATGAAAATGTTAATTTATCATTTTAATAAATTTAATTAAAAACCAAAAATTTTCCATTCCTAACAACCAATAAATTTAGCTTACAGTACAATGATGTTTTTTTGTTCTAAACAAATATATTCATTGTGGCATTAATACTAAACCGTACTCGAGCTTCATTCAGGAAGAAATGGTGTTTTAAATATTGGCCTTGCAGTTGCATAATAACCGTGTGCAAATTAACATTTTTGTGTATTTGTACCATAGATACAACCTAGATTCGTGCTAGTTTCTATTCAACTCTATTCCTATCTATGCATTACAAACAGAGTAGATTCGATATTTATTCTACGTATTTGTGCTACTTGGGAAGTTGTTTGTCGTTAAATGTTAAAGCACTCAAATTACGGTAACCGATTTGTTGATAAGTTGATAAGTGGAGTATGAATTAGCAATTGGTTCATCATTTCAAGCCGCACTCATCATGTTATCGATTGAGAAAAAAATAAGCCTTTTGGCTTTATTCTAACATCCAAAAGCATAAATCCTCTTGTTAGAGGTTTCAAGCAGTTACTTTTAATCGGCTTTTTTAGCTTAAAATTTTACCAAAAAAAGTTGTAGCGTATCTGTAGCCAAAAAAGAAGAAGAAATGAAGCTAATTAAGGGCTTCTTGAACTCATCCCCTGTTGCTCGTTTGATTTTGACAGCAGCGTGGCAAGAACAGATAAATCTCCCAATTACAAAACACCGTAGAAATACATAAGACATCATTCTATGTAAAATTAAAAAAAAAACAAAAAAAAAACACACACACGCACAGATTAAACTCAACTATCGTACAGTAGAGAGATAGCAGGTAATCATTTTCCACTTTTATTTTCCCCCATGATCATTCGACCAATATAATTAAAATAATTTGTTAACCAACTCAGTGTAATAATTCTATCCAAAGCGCATCTGGTCTCCCAAACCGGTCACTAATACTAGCAATGTGCCAAACTTGAATTTGTTTACTTTACTTTCATTTCTTTCCCCGTAAAAAATGCAAATGTATCCAATTCAGGGTAATTGCGCTTATCCGTTTTGCTCCAATTTTTTTGTTTGTTTATCCAGATGTTTACAAACCCACCACTATCTCATGTACATTAACCAAATGACTTTTCCGAAATGCAAAAACAAAGTCAATATTTTCAATGACTGAAGCACATTCCAAGAAATTGGATTTTCTATTCTATGTGTATTTTTCATCATTTTAAAAGCTGATTTGCATTCATCTTTTCCCCTATTTTCATACGTAGTACCATCCATTATTAATAAAAAGCGTACCGTATTCCTCCGATTAAGAACCGCCCTCGAATAGTAGCCGCGGCTGAGGGTGGTGGTTTGATATAAGAGCCGCCCTCGATTTGTAGCCGCGGCTGTTATTCGAAGGCGGCTACAATTTGAAGTTTTTACAGAATTATGTACTACTTTCATTAAAAAACGTGACGAGTGTACCGTATTCAGTCAAATATCACATTTTTCACAAATAATAATGTGAGTCTCCGTAAAAATGTGATATTTGACCGAATACGGTACACTCGTTACGTATCGAATACGGTACAAAAATAATAAGAGCCGCCCTCGATTAAAAGCCGCAGCTGAAAGTGTCAGTTTGAAATAAGAGCCGTGGCTCTTATTTGGAGAAATACGGTATTAAAAAAGACACTTCAACTAATGCTTTTTCATGAGTTAATAATATTTTTTCTCCCCTTGATTTTCTAATGTTTTTTTTACTGAAGTGATTCATTTCTATGAGAACTAAATTTCTCAACTTTTATTACCCAATAATATCCTTCGATTTAAACTAAAAAAAAAAAGCAAAGAAGAAGGGAAAAAAATACCCTCCCGATCAAAAAGCAGTTTTCCAGTTTTATCTTTCTTGGCATTTAATCAATACTAGAGCATATCAACTGAATTGTAAAGTATATGGACAGTATTATGTAGATAGGATTTTACAACGTCGACAGTTACAAGATACTTGGGTATTGCAGGATTGACACATATTCTGGCTTATAGCCATTTTTCTTTGAATTTTATGCAGTTAAACTGGAAAAAAAAGAGAAAAACAAACTTAAAATCACAATAGTTTGCGTAATATACCATAAGCTATTTTCTGGTGGTTGGCATGTTAAATATTCATAGAGCACAATTCTCGGATGAAAACAAAAAACAGATGCTGCTTCGAGTAATTTCGACGTTTAATTTAATTTAAAAAACTGTAAATTCGACAAAAATACAACCAACCACAAAATGTTGTGGCAAATTTAAGAGAAGAGCAGTAGAAATAATTAATAGATATTTAATTAGTTATTTTATGGGTTAGGCTTAGCGGAGGGATGACGATAAAACGAGAATAAAACTTATTAGTTCAAGAAAAGGTCAAAAATATTTATTATCGAGTCTTGATTAGGCAAACCATTTGAACAATGCGGGTGCGGTTTCTATTTGTATAAGTTGCACGATTCTATCAAGCTAAACGACAAGACACGAATAGAAGTTTAACCGCTGTCTTCAAGATTAATTGGAAAAGCTACAAACAACACATTTATTAAATTCATAAATTTAAAATTAAGGCGTATGTGCTGTATAGAATAATACAATAAAAAAAAAATGCTTTAAATATTTTTTGCGTACTGTAATATTAATGTAACACAAATTCAAATCAATGTTTTAGTTTACAAGATTTTACTCAGTAAGGCAAACTAACTTTGATTTGACCACTTGAGCAGTATTAAAAGTCCTTTTTAATCGATTCAAACTGGACACAAAATATGCATTTTCATGAGAACAGCAACCTACACATTTTCCACTGCAAAGTTTCTGGTATATAAATCAACCATTTAATTTCGATAATGGCGCAACATTATATCCTACTATAAAATGTGACCTAATAAACGGTTACCATAAAAGTTTTATGACACTCAGCAAAAGAGAGAAAATTTACTCGTCCACAAATATCCACACCCAACGTTTGAAATCAGTATTAATTTCCTTTTTGATAGTGATTTTTACGAACCCAGCATCTGCGCTGTGTCCTGTGAT
This sequence comes from Strigamia crassipes, assembly GCA_034683725.1. Lineage (NCBI taxonomy): Eukaryota > Metazoa > Arthropoda > Chilopoda > Geophilomorpha > Linotaeniidae > Strigamia > Strigamia crassipes. The sequence continues at coordinate 53,931 of JAQFXT010000080.1, forward strand.
ATATCACAAAGTTGTAGAGCATTCCATCCCATTTTTTTAGACCACAACCAGTGTGGTACCGCAACTTGCAAAATGCAGACTATATCTCATTTTTCAATCCCAGATTATATTCGCAACTGGTTTCTATGTCAAATCCTTTTCACATATCTCTTGAGCGGCAGCGCAATATGAAAAATGAGGTGGTACCCTTTTAAAATATATCATAAAAGACTTGTCGTCGTCGTCTTCTGATTCCTGATTAATAATCTTTCCAGACCAAAGCCAGCCCACAACTATTTACAAAAGCTATACTGACCAAAATACTAATTAGCCACCGAATCAATGTAAGAAGAGCGCAATTTTCCCATGTTGCAAAGCTCCTCATTATCTTGATTACAATTGCTAACAATTACCTGTGGTTGTGCTAATGTTATTGGAAGAAAATAAACTGCATTGTGCTGACGCAACGTCGAGTGCGCACACAAATCTTGGCGAAAGTTCAAACCTGGTCCAGTTTTCCTTTTGATGGTTTTATATAAATCTGGAAAGACAAGGACTCCAATACTATTGACCTCATAACCCTTTCACTGTCTTCTCGAAAAAGCACTTGTCAAGTCTCCACTCGACATAATTGGCTAGCAAAGGTTGATTGCTCTAAGTGACCCTTTTCCTCATTCCATATCGTATAAGATGATGAAGAGTCGACTGCCAGAGGGACTCATCCTTTGAATTACTTCTCTACCTGTAAGTACACCTCGTGGAGTAATGGTCTCTAGGATTTCTTTCAGATAAAGTAATAGAAAAAAAATCCTACTTGTGTCCAAGACATGCATCAAAAGTGCAATCACATTTCACAAAAATATCCATCATTCTTGAGAAAAGTTATAACGCTTAGCAATTGAAGGAATCACATGGAACGGAAAGTTTGCAACAATTCTTAGTAATGGTTATTGGCATTGACGTACCACACAGTCTACTCCTCCTTACCCATTCAAACACTCCTTTTTCTAAAACTACAATAGTAATCAGAAAATATTCCGAGCATAAATTTTTTTTATATTTATTTTATTTACTATTTTTTTTTTCTTCAAAACGAATAATAAAATAATGCTCCTAATTTGTTTAACAGTTATGAATTAAACGTAGACCTTGTTACCCTACTCCAAAAGTCAGGAAGTCGTTCCGCTTACTTTGTCAAAAGACTGAGTGGCAGAGTGACAGACATTTCCTTCTAGGAATTATGTTAGTTTTCTTTAATCATTCATCTTAAATAGTTTAAACGATGCAATTAAAATTAAGGCTAATTTAAATTTTCCTAATTACCCATTACCAATCATAAATTTTAGATTAATAATTTTTTAATTTTTTAAATTAAATTTTAGAATAAAATATTGCTAGGTTTGTCAAATCCAGTTCTAATTATTTTTAGATGCAATTTCACACTTCGATACTACTGAAGTTGACTACAGAAATATAACTTTAAATGCCCATAAGGCAAAACAAGATGCGTACATGACCGCGACATATTCAAAATTCAATGATGCGCACAGCACAGTGCAGTATGTCTACTTTAATCATTAAAATGCAAAATGATTGCGGTACTTAATATAAATTATTTAAAATTTCGTGTAAATTTTCTTCATCTATGTTACATCTGTACTACTACTTGGTCCCGGTACATTCTTTGCAGAAAAATAAAAGATAAGATCTCGGTTACTTTCATTTGATTAAGGTTTTTGTATAAATACAGACACTTTCTTAAGTATTCGACATTGTAGAAGCAAGTGACACACACCCAGGGAGTCACAGAATTGAGAGTCGGAACACAACTCTGAAACCTATCGCTAATTACATCGTGGACAAGAAAGTAGTAGTCAGAAGCAATGGCTGAATTCTGATCTCTACACTGTCACCGCCAAGAGACCCACTAACCCAAGACCATTCTTTCCATTGTTGCTGTCACTGTGATTAGCAAATTAATGATTAAACATGGTTAAACTCTTCACGTGACAACAACGTTCTTGTCTCGTGTAATTACCTCCGGGAAATTTTCTACTTGAAAAGAAAAGACTTATCACGAATTCTCACTGTAAAAACAAACCAGGTTCGGTTAATTGACGCCGTCTCCGACTAAATGTAGATGAGTCAACAGAACCCTTATTCAAAATACAAAACTTTTTATTTAACTAAATGCTATCTTTAAACAGGACACTGAAATCTCAATGATTGCCGTAACTTTATTCTTGAAACTATTTTTTTTTTAAATCTCTATTATTTCTAATCTTCAATCGCCCTGTTGTGCATTCTGTTTAAGCACCAAATCCTCTAGGCACATGAAAAGACGAAAACAGTGGCACTCATCCTACAACTCTCAGTTTAACTGGGACCTCAGTAAAAGGACTTACTAGTTAGTAGGGTCACACAGCAAGGTTGTAACTCCAGTCAATAAGCAAATGTAACGGGCTGTAGCAAATGACTACTTGGGTGTGGTGCTTGTCTTTTGTGTTTAAAATAACTTCACAATAATCAACCACATATCAATTATAATTTAAATCTTGTGCGTGCCTGGTTTACAATTAACCAGTTTCGAAAAAAATTCTTCTAAAACAAAACAGTGAAAAATCTGTCTTCAAAATATTCTAATTATTCAAAGAATTGACATGCAATTAGTGGTAACTAAGCAACCAATTCTTCGCTGTATAGAAGAAAAGCATTCAAGCATTCAGATTAAAACAAAACCATAATCGTATTATTTTCTAATTTCACTTTCAATTACCATACATCTGTTGTATTGTTTTAGGTTTTAGTTTTTATTGATTGTAACAGTTAATAGTTTGTGAATCGCCAGCGGATCCAGTGATATTTGATGTCGTAGACCGTTTGGCGGCGTTGTTTGTAAGAGGCGGGAAGTGCTGCGACGTCACTTCCTGTTCCGCGAGTGTGTTTGACCGCTGGTCAAGATTTACGGTATGAAATAAATCCACCTGTTAAATAAGTGCCATCTTATTCCAACTACAACGAACCCAACTTTCTCGCCACTTTCGATAACTACGTTAGACAATCAGATAAGACAGGGGCTGTGGGTACAAGAAGTATTGATGAAGAAAAGCAGGTTGATGGAAGGAAGTGAGGAAGGGAAGTCCACCGACGAGAAAATCCTAAATGCCTCCGGGCAAATTATAGCGGAAGTCAAATGAATTACTGCACGACCAAATTACTAAAATCTGCCAAAGAACCGTTCCTTATTGCGAATTTGTGAAGTGAACCAAGTGTTCTCTATAAAGAGGGTGTATCTTACCTCAGCATCTCGATTCTGGGAAGGAAGGAAGATGGGAGACCGAGAGATAAAACAAGAGTTGGAAAACAACTAAGAGTTATGATAGACAAGTCTAATCAGACTCGATAAGAATTTTGTGAAAATTAATAAGGCAATAGAGAGTTAATTTAGCACAAAATTTCGTCATGTAATGCCAAGTTTGGTATCAAACTAATTTCGGTTTTCGAATATTTTGATATTCGAATATTTGATATTTAACACAAATTTTATTTACTGTATTAATTTCTTTTTCTTTTTGTTGAAACCATATGCTGACCCAAGGTGGAAAAGGCTTTGTTTTTAAACAACCTATTCATTGCCACAACATCACAAATTGTATTTGATTACAACTCCCTTTAACCCTCTCAAGTTCGCTTTTAAGGTTACTCGTTGTCGACCTTTAAAGAAAAATAATTTCAAAATAAACCCTTAGAATCTTTCCTCTTTTTTCCAATCCCCTTCGTTCTGTTCCATGCAAAGCAAAACTGTAGTATATTCCGGTGATGTATGTTGACTCGTGTCTCCATTACCTTTGTTGTTGAGGAAGACTTTTACATTACATTCTGATGCATTCTGGCCCGCATCCAAGTAAGGAAATTACTGCAGAAAGAGCATTTGGTAGAGGAAATAGAAGAGCGAAAATAAACAGCAAAATCCATTTCTATTTGCATCATTCCTTCTACTTAGCCTATCAACTCTATTCATAAATTCATCAGTACAAACGTTATTTCACCACACCATACGAATCAATATTGGATTCTTGCGTTGGACCATATCCATCACAATAGCCGCTAACACGACACTGCAAACTCAACTAACCAGTCAAATTAACGAGACAAGAATAAATGGGCAAGAAACCAAACAAACAGCCGCGATTTACAATTTGCTTCGAGAGAACAAGGAAAGGGTGTGGTGACTTTATGGTGATATAAGAACGATTGTTGAACCCAAGACACTCGGATCGTAAATCACTCTTTTTATTCCCTCAAAATGAGTGATTTATTTCAATTTGTTGCAACAATACAATAATAACGCATGATTCACCAACTTTCCAGAAGATGCTTTCTTGCATAACTTCATTACAATGTTGAAAAAAAATTTTTTTTCTCAAGATTAACGACCGAAAACTTTTAGATGTAAAGTGAAAATGGCACGCAGTTAGTCATACGGAATAATTTAGAGCCACAGAAGTGGTGTATGCGAGTCAATAGTGTATAGCATCAAGCAGACAAACTTTTTTTCCATTTTTTTTTTCTGCACCAAGACATAAAACAGACGCCCATGCTGGAGGGAAAGGTTAGTCAAAGAACGCTTATCAAGCCACGCCACGCGCTCTCCTTTGACTTGGAATGTAGTGTATCTAGCCTCAAGACACAGTCGTCTCTCCCAACTCTTTTCATGCCACCTTAACTTCACGTAAAGCAAGACACTCACCTTGCTTATAATATTTTTATTTAAAAAAAAAAAAAAGAAAAAAAAAAAAAAAAAATTCGCATTCATTTGCACTTTAATCAAACTCCTGCAAACTTTTTAATTAATTACACTACACTTCCTGACTTTTATACAACCCACTTTAATCTTTATAGTCAAAACTTTAAACAATTTCTTCAACGAAAACCTCTCAAAACATCATTCAGCTGTCATGACAGGAAATGTCTTCATCTCACTCTTTCACTCCCATTGCCATATAAACCACAGTCAGATGGACATTGGACACCACTGAGTGCCTTCACTTCATCCATCTAGTCTGGGGGAAAGGAAATGGATTTCAGATTTTACACGCAACTTCTATAGAACTCATACATGTTCAATATTACACGTCTACTCGAAAGAAGAAACGCCAACAATATACGTATCTATGCTTTATCTCGACCAGTTTATGCTTCAAGTAGATGTGCCATGGGATGAATTAAAACAAAAAAATATATAGTGCCACTTTGGGGGCCAAAAAGCAGTCATTACGAAATGCGGACAGGTAAAAACATTAGAGACGCCTGCACATTAATCCAAGGGGGATTGGCAAATAGTGGTCAAAAGTAATCACAACCAACATTCCTCGTTCCTTAATGATAGCCTTACTCAATCTACAACTCGCTTGTGTCCATTCTGCGAAGACACCGTGATCGATCCGAACACCAAACAGCTTTATTTGAACACGATGCGATACCATCTCTTGATCTTTTCAAACAAAAAATGGAAACGATAAAAACAAATTTAAAATTTCATTCTACAAAAAAAAAAAATATTGTTAGCTTTAACCAAACCCCAAACAATACCAAACTTTTGATAACCCACCTTATATAAAACGTGATAGACATCAATCATTTTCGGAATAAAGAGTTGAGAAATGTCACGCAGTTCACAAATCCAGGATTGGTCAAGACGAGACAGCTGAAGAATTCTTAAACAGTTGAATTTATACGTCTCGTCCATAAAAAATATAATTCAAGTATAAAATCAAAGAATGTCTATAACCGAGAACGAGTCCAAACAAAATGTAAAGAAATCATGGCGAAAATTCAATCCTGCGAGTTGATTTGTTCGGTAGGAAACAATCGCAAAACAAAATTCGATTAGTAGATTCGATCCAACGTGGTACGATCTATCTTCTGAAATTGATGTTCAGTGCTGCTAAAAAAAGCTTCAATCTGACCAAAATTATTTCATTCTAAATCATTTATTTATTTCCAATATCATTTGCATAAATCTAGTTAAAAATACCAAAAGGATGGACGAAAACCATAACATGTGATTAAATTTTACTTTTTAATCTTTATACAACCTCATTTTTTCCCTCTATGGAAATATATATGACGTTATGAACTCTGCTCACGTCTCGCGCTACTGACGCTCACCAGCTCCACTCACCCCTCAGAGGATCTTGTATGCTGCATATTGATGACTGATCGTCCCTTGCAGCTATATCAACACCATCCCATAATGCCCATATCCTTAGACAAATGGCTGTCTATTTCCCAAAACAATAAATCTATTTCGTCAGCCATTATGTTGTTGTCTATATATTTTATCAGAGGAAAAAATGTGGTTTCAAATTAATGTTTGGATAATTTCCATCTCACTTACCCACATTGCTTTAATTAATACAACTATAAACAGTGCTTTATATGCTTACGTTTTAGAGAGCGTGTTTTAATGATTACATTTTTTTTTTTAATAATAATTAATTTTTTTTTTTTTTTTGGTTTTGTAAGCTACACATTATTTTTATTTACAAAATTGTAATTTCATGTCAGTAACGAAAATTAATTTCATGTCATAATTGTAACCAATCACTTCTCACTTGTCGTAGGATATAATCACCGTGTGTGTAATAAAGTTTAACAATTTATCTGACAATACGTACGGTATTATTGATTAAAATTTAATGTGAAGTTTCTTTGAAGCTTACTTGATTAGTCTTGTTTTCCATTAATTTTCCTCCGCAAGAAATTTAGGTTTTTCTAGCAAGACCGGACTAACCCTATAATTATAGGCAACACTGTCGTTGTTGTTATTGCTGTTTTGTTTTTACAGAAAACTTAAAAAAAGAGTAAAAAAGTAATTTGGAAAATAAATTATTGAAGTAGAGTAAGTAGGCTTGTAGCACAATTAAAGATCAACATTCCTATCTGTGTATCTGCGCTTTAGAACTCCATTCTAATAAAAGCACAATACACGACAATATTCAAGCAAAATCGACAAAATATCCATCGTAAATAATTGAAAGAATGTGCCTTTATTGATTTTCAAAGTTGTAGTAAGACTCATACCAAAATTTTAAGAGTATTTATGATGAAACAAGCAAAAGTGTTTACTTAGCACCAAGCAAGACACATCCATTTTGAATGAGGCTGTTTGTTTTTTTTAGGAAGATTTAATGTGTTTACTCTGAATTTTAGAGCAACACTAACGAGTAAATCTATTTAGTAGCTACTAAATAACATTCCGAATGAAAACTTTACATAATTTTACTTACCATTAGCACAAATGAAAATGTTCATTTTGGGAATTACACTTTTCTCAATTTTCGAATTTAAAAAATTGCCCCCTTAAAGTTTCTTGAAAATCCTTAATAAGACGAGCAAGAAAGTAGACGCCAAGAAGTCGGTGGGTGGAAAAAAAGAAAGAAGTGGGTTGTCCAGAATAGAATCTCAAGATCAATAATAGATCCCTGATGCACTTAGAAAAAGAAAAGAAAAATTGTCAGCTCTCAAGTTGCAGATTTGTTTGCACTGCAAGGATTTCCATCCATACACAACTTTAAAACATTTTCATTAAATTTCCATCATATTTTTCTGCTCTAATATGTTGAAACATTATATTAAACGAAGTTCAACATTACCCTACTTGCAGTAACAAAAATGTTTATTTTTTTAGGTTTTACGTCTGCGGCCTGTACTGTTTTGAAGATTTTTCTGAGTGATAAATTAATTGAAAATTCTTTGAATGTCTTAAAAACAAGCGCACATCAACACGAATCTCGGTCCCTTTATGTATAGAATATCAAAACATTCGCAAAACCCGTTTCTTCCACTTACACCCATCCCCTTTTTTCGTGTTAAGAGTTTTGAGAGAAAACATCTTAAAGCCTTTACCAAGATCAGAGCACAATGGCCGCCAAAAGACCTTTTCATGAGCACCGAAGCGAAGGATCTCACTCCAGCTGTTTTGTATAATAACGAGTGGTGGCAAACCTTTTCGTTACTAATAAAAACAAACATTTTCGCGCATGGATACGCCGCAGTATACTTGTACTTCATAACGTTTACTTAACTCGAAACACCTGAGATTTGCAATAACAAATCAACGAAACAATTAAATTAATTAAACGATTTGATTTATTTATTTATTTATTTATTTAATTTAATTTAATTTAATTTATTAGCTACTATTTATACGGAATATAAAAATATATTGGGTATGTCTTGGCTTGGCGTTCAAAATAATAACAACAAGCAGTTTCGTCGTAAACTAAAAATAAATAACGATTTTAGATCAAAATTTGACATTACAAGTGCAATGTGTGGCAAGCTGATGTAGCTGCATTTAGACAAGCATCAATAAGTTCACCGAATTTCGAATTTACCCATTAGGTAGCGCCCATCAGTTCTTCAAACTGAAGTCAGCAACCATTTTTACGAGGATGATTTTTCCCCGCCTTCGCGTGCATTGGATAAAATGCAGTTATCTCATAGGTTCCACCCACTCATCCAACCTTATCGGATGAACAAAGATTTTCTCTTCAACTCTAGCTTTTTTCACGGAATTAAACCCGAGATTTTTTTTTCTCGCTTCTTTAATTTGAGAGAAAGTGAAAACGAGAATAAAAGCGAGCAATTTCAGTCTTTTCCTTCCTTTTCGAGAAATAAACAGAAAACACGTAACAACGAGTGAAATCTAGTGGAGAAATTGAAGCTGAATGACAATTCTGAAGAGCTCACAGTTCTCGAATAATACAGCAAACCCAATATTAGAAGGGCAATTTTCTTTCTCCTTTATCTTCCTAACTTTTACTTACTCACCAAAACTTATTTCGCTTATTACCAACTTAAAAGTAAACTTTTTCTCCTTCCACTTGTGAAAAAATTCACTATAAACATGTTTTTCTCACTTTAACTGCATGGCGGCATGTGTAAAAGGAACTGGTTCCATCAATATGCTAATGTGAAACGCCACAGGGTCTCTTAATTTCACCTTACAAAATGCCCTTGCTACAAAGGTGGATGAACACAACCCATTTTCTATCCAAATTTAAATCAGCATCCGGTCAGATGGATTTTAAAAACGCGCATTAAATGTCGGTTCAAAATGACCTAAACTGATTAAAATATCCAACCACTGAGCAGCTAATTAACATGTCATTTCTCGAACCTAATAAACAATTTGAACCACTAAAACTGCAACTTTAAAGCTTCACCAAGATTTTAACTATCTCTGCCTAGTTAATTAATCATGGAACAGAATTCCAGACTTTTGTTAAAATGGCCTAATCTAAACGCACTTATCAACATGTGTCAACCAGAGAAGTATAACTAAAGAATTTATGATGTATTCGCACAATTGCAATACCATAAATGCTATTGGAGACAAAGGAAGGGATACGTATGAATGATACCCCGCAAATGCAAATGGTTAGAAATTATTCTATCAAAAATGCTCACATTTGCCTTGTTGCGCAATAAATTTTGCAAAGGACCATATGTGACTCTTTGTTTCAGTTTGCAAACTTTCAGCTAAGCCAAGTCCCAGATTAGTTTTCATGCGTTTTCTAATTTCCTAAATTTATACATTTTTCTAGCCCAAATTTTAATCGCAAATGACATTTCTTTCTGGCTGTTTTTAATAATGGTATTCCCAGTTCAGCTCAACGATAAAAAATGAAAAAGGGAAAAAAAGGAAAAAAATTCTTTTTTACCCTGCCAATTTTTTTTTTTTTTTTTTTTTTTTTTTTTTTTTTTTTTTTTTTTTTGCTGACATTTTATACCTCATATACCATGAAACATGCTATAGTGAACTTTTTTTCTTATTTTTTTCTCCTTTTCTTCTAAAGATAATCAATGAAATCAAATTTCAAAGTTTAATATATCCACTTCAAAATTTTCATTTTGTTTTTCATATTAATCTCACCTTCCTCTACCAAACACACTGGTCTCAAAGCATCAACTCGATTTGGGGGAAAAAATTGATAGAATACATATAAAACCATAGGAAAAAATTTCCCTTGTTATCAAAGCCATTGCCAATTTCATAAATAAAAATGAGTTAGCTCCAATCCAAAAACTCTACGTACACTTTCAGAAAAAAAAGAGAAAAAAAAAAAAACCAATTTCTCTTGAGAAACAATAGACAAACAACGACCAATCAGAATTTCATAACAAAATTCCACCAAAAACACAGCTTCCCAAAACCAAACTTACATCTAAGCATAGATTAAGGAATCCACAAGGAATTCCTGTAACTGTGCACATTTATAATAACATCAGTAGAATTCATTATAATTTTTAAAGCATTTTAGAAATTGCCTATCGCCATTACACGAAAACAATGTCAATTATTTGATTATAGCAATTACTACATCAGAATAACATTTATTACCTACTTTCGCCGTCATATAAGCAGAAACTGTTTTAATTGGATTCAATCAAATGATGGCTGCATAACTTTAAAGCTTTTACATTTGTATGGAACGCAGCGGCTGCAATGATGCTGATATTGAGTTTACAGTAAGAAATTTTTTTTTAAAAAAAAAAAGAAAAAAAAAAAAAAAAAGAAAAAAAAAAACCTGCAACTTGGATTAGGTTCCACATGATAAGTTTTCCTCCTCTGATGAATTGTGTATACAAACTTCTAGTTTATTGAATTCAAACAAAAGAAAAAAAGCCACTTTTTAAGCCAATTCTCGTTTAGTTGCTCAAAGAAAAATATAAAGAAAAACAAAACCGCTCCGCAGGCCGGAAGCTTTAAAAGAGAAATGACAATTTTTTTCCATCAAGGCTAGTGACTTGGAAATGCGAGTGGACAAATACAAACCAGAATCTACTCCCAGAAACCCAAGCAACCGTACAATTTCAATTGGAAATGTCAAAAGAAAAACGTCGTTTGATAAGATGAAAACTTAGAAAATTTGTTTACTATCTACAATTTTCAGATCTTGCAAAAGCTCGCAAATCACTTGAGTTTGTTGCAAGCATTGAGCAGAATTTAATGAAATTTAGCAATTGATGACATTATCCAAACCATCAAAATGCATCTCTACTTTATATCCAACTTAAAGTCGTTATAAAACGTTATGAAGACAAAATGTCATTACCTATTAGCTTAATTGGCAATCAAGTGTAGAAAGGCCTGTTTACTCGAAACATAAGACACGACATTTTGCTAGAAAATGATCTTAAAAGAGATGAAAGCCCAACCATTAGGAAAGAGTTGATCACAGCATGATAAGCTACCGACATCACTTTCATAGCTTACACAGTTTAAGGATTAGTCTCCCACCAGCTATTTAAGCTTTCCTTAATGACTACTAAGACCTCACTTCAATTGGGTTCATTGCTCATACGGCACTACTTTGTCCACCACGCCTTCTGCTAACTCTAAACTTCACATTAAACAAAAAAATTACTTAATACTTATGTTGAAGTTGGTTGTATTTAGTTTTACCATCAAAATTTGCTTTTACCTAAATGTCATGAATATTACGCTTTGTGCAAAAAGATGATACCATGTTTGGGAGTTCTTGGTTAGTGTTTTGTTTTGTAGTTTGCAGTAAAAGTTCTTTCTTGAGTTCATCAGGATTCTGCTTCTTCAAGATACAGGTACCCCCTGCACGCAAGGCAATAACAGTAACAAAATGCGCAGTTTAAAATTAAACTAAACATAATATACAGGGGGAAAAAAAGTCGCTTTTTTAGATTCAAAACACGATTGAACGCGTTGGATGTTTTATAGCCTGAAGTTTGTAGTATTTTTGAATATTTCAACTGAGCTTTCTTAGGTTTCCCCCCGTTTCTTCCATCGTCCCCCCCCCCCCTTTTTTTAACATCAACTCCTAAATTCAAACTTGGTGTTTTTCCTTTGTTTTTTATGTGAATTCCGATTCTCACGGCTCAAGTTTGTTCAAACTGCTAAATCACGGCCGTCCCTTCCACACAGTGGTGTAAAAATTTACGATCCCAATATATTGCAGTGTTCCTCCTTTCCATTTCATTCGGCGCAAAACAAATAGAGCAAATAAGCCTAAACAAAAGTATCACTTAGTTCAATTACTTTATAGAAAGTCGTATTCCAATTAAATTCAGCTCCGAATCAAATATAAACAACCAGATTTTAATATTTTACATACCGTAATAACAACAAACGAAAAATACACAAAATAATTATTGATGATGCTAATTGAAAAATTTCACAATCTTCAAAAAATACATCACTCAAACTATCTATTTGATAAAATTTTGAATTTAAGTGTTTCGTTTTGTAGATGGTTCTTGTTGCTTCATTCAATGCGAGAAAAGAAAAAACTTTTCTTCTCTCAAACGCAAACAAAAAAATATATTGTGTATTCTCTGAAAGAAACAAGTTTAGCGAAAGTTTATCTCGTTTTCTGTAACTTTTGAATGCCTTTTTATGACATGCGCAACACACCAACAATAAAAAATATCAATCATCATTCTTCGGTAGGCAAAATACGTGCAGTATCAGCATCAATATTTTACCAAGTCCTACTGTCCCCACTCAGTTAGATTGGAAAAGTGCATCAAATTCCTTTCACAAGTCACTCTCTTTGTAGCCACTTTGTGACCTTACTCAAACTTCATCTGAAAGTCAAACGAAATGCACCGGTGAGGATGTGGTATGCGCAATGGTGGGGGATAGTACAATTTGGCGGGGTTGTCCCCTTTCGCTTTACTGCGCGCTGTCAGTCGAACAGTCGAATGCGGTCGATTTGGCTGTAGGGTGATTGGAGAAGGGTCTCTCCTAGACATGTCTCAATGTTGCGCTACAAATTGCCCAGCCAACTGACCACTCGCCTACTTACCGTTTGACCGGGTACCTGCAGCAGAATTCAATTCAAGTTTCATTGTGAATGAAACAACCCCCCCATCTTTTCTTATTTCATTCTGCCAAAACGTTGGGGGGAGGGTTTAGAAACAGAGTTTCTTTTGAAATATCGATTCGTTTCGGTCGAGTGAGTAGAAATGCTGCTCAATATTGGATGCTATCACGAATGGGATTTGACAGGCTACGTTTGTTTCTGCAGATAGTGGGCTCCATGTAGATCTCCATCACGTGTCAAACGACAAGACTAAGACTTGTCAAACAATAATTGATACTGTACAATACTACGATTTTTCCCGTCCTTCTTTGTTATTTCCATCCGTCGTGAGCAATTGAGTTGTCCGAGGCGTCATTTTCAATTATTTCACACAATAATTGATACTGTACAATACTACGATTTTTCCCGTCCTTCTTTGTTGTTTCCATCCGTCATGGGCAATTGAGTTGTCCGAGGCGGCATTTTCAATTATTTCACACAAATATAAATTGGGATTAATAACTAATAAATTGGTTCGTTTAAAATGTTTCAATGCAGACAATTAAAAAGTTTTTTCCAACTCTTTCAAGCTACTTTAAACGCTTCATTCTACAGGATAAGATAAAGTATCTGAAGTCTTGGAGGCAGAGGACTGCGTAAATTGTAGTGCTGCTTTATATACCGTTTTGTTGGGACGCTCCAATGTCATTCTAAAAAACACGACTATTTCCATGCATTTAGACTAAAGGTGAATACTGGATTTGGGATGAATTATCAATCGTATTCATAAATTGAACCGCTTGTCAATCCAATTGACAGAAAACAAGTAAGTGGCTACAAATTAAGTATTCATAACTATTAAACGTAAAAAGGTTTCTAAAAAAATTTACTTTAAATTATTTTCTTCTAAAAAAAGAGGGGTAAACAAAATCCACTATGCTTCCCTGTGAGCTTTCTGTCTCTTTAAAGGAAGATTTAAGTTTGTTTTCTTTTTTTTTCTTTTTAAATATAAATTTTTTTTTATACATTTCCAGTAAAAAAAAAACAAAAAAAAACTGATTGATGCTTGGTGTTTATTTTTATGCCAAACTGTCAAATTTATAACACTCGGTCTTCTGCAAAACTAGAAAAAAAACCTCAAATTTTCGTTTTATATTTGTTTGTTAAAGAAATTAACGCATAAAATAATCACACATTAAAATACTTCTACATTTTAATATTTTTCAATATTTTTAATCAATAAACGCATACATCCAACAGGCTGTCAAAGTTAAGAATTCACTTCGCACATGTTTCTGAATAATTATTTTTTTTATCCAACGTTTTCCCATTGGATAAAATCTGGTCAATTTCCCATGTGTAGTAAAACAGAAACCCTGCTATTTACCATTACCTTCACTCATGAAAAGCCCCACCTTATTATAACATCTACCCTCGTACGGCGATAGAAGGCGCATGAAAAAATCGATAAAATACAATAGCTATATTCGAAAATGGAAGCACAGAGAAACACTTTTAATCCATGATTTCTTCGGGCATTTTTTTACACACCACTTCTTTCTAAATCGACGTGTTTACCACTGAAAACTGTGAAAGTTTTTGTTTCGGATTGAAAATAAAGCTCTGATATCTAAAGATAAACGCACAAATTTGTCGTCTAATGTAACCAATAACCTAGCCATGCAATTAATACAAGTGACATAAATTTGACCATCTTTTTTCCACTTATTTCCTAAGATAATAGCGACCTTGTAATTTGAAAATCACACTCTCTAAAATAATATCATCAATGAAAGGTATCCTGCAGCCCAAGGAAAGAGGTCACTGGATGCGACAAATGAAATTTATTAGCCTGTGGTCACGACATGCGATCCGAGAACTAGAAAGGTAGAGGGCGGCAAGGGGACCTGAACGACGAAACGCAGGAACGTGCCAGGTATAACACAATCAATTAATTCAAAGGAACTCCCTGGCGAATTAAATGCCGCTGCTTCACTCTGCGCCGCCATCTTAGTTATTGATCTTCATTCTTCCCCACCTCAAACCCCATCGCACCTCGCTTAAATTCAATGGTTGAATTATGTTTGTGTGCAACAAATAAGCCTAACCCCAAAGCGGAGCTTTGTGCGCTCTTCGCTCAGTGACCTCGCCAGTTCGCCGCCGTCTTTTTATCAACTCGACTTTGTATTTGAGCAAGCGGGGATTTCGTGTTGTATAATCGTCCATACTGTCATGTTGACGAATAGCTGTTGGGCAAACACCTCAGTGTCCGTTCGAAACGCCTCGTCTGGAATTATGGCAAAGGACCGAACAGCTTGTTCCCAATCAACTGAAAGGGTAGCAGGGGCTGGTAGAGGTCTGCTATCTGTGGCCATTTGTCCTCTTTCTAGAAACTATTCATCACCTTCCAAGATAGGATATGCCGTTACCATGGAAACTGACAGTACTGATAATGTCAGAGATAAAAAGAATACGATTCGTAGTCACATTTTTCGCAGTAATCGCATAAAAAAAACTGCACAACGACTAAAGATCGAATAATGAAGTACGAACATTATACTTTCAGAAGAACGAACTCCATTATCGAACTTTTCATTAACTTTATTAATAGTATATAATAAAACCAGTCAATTTCTTAAATTCTGCGAACAGTACGAATTTCAAATTCTAATCTGTCTGCCAATATCATCATCAAACTATTTTGAATTTGTATTATATTTGTATTGATTTTGCCCATTTTAATCGAGATTTTAAACAATATTTGAAGAGAGTTTTACACCCTATAAATGTTCAGAGAATATTGTCTATTACTTTTCACTGGGAATCCCAATTTTGCGTATCATTTAAACCGCATTTTACATCTAGTTTTAAAAAAAATGCCTAGCGTAGCCATACGTTTACTCTTGTCGGAAGTTTGGAGCTCATCAACCCCCTAGATCTCAGCGCCTTGCTGGTGACGAATTTGAAAAAAAAAAACCGTTTCAAATACCCCGATCTATAATGGTTTCATCAATAACGTTTTCGCCCCACCATCAATACCGAGTTCATTTCCCTTCCATTAAGCCATATATCAGTTGAAGAGCAAATTCTCATCCTCCTATATTTACTTTAACGTCTTTGCCTAGTTATCTTATTCTTTCTTTACCCTGGCGCTATAACTTGATGAAGAGAATGGAAAAATCGTTATCACAATGCTGTGCTTTAACGAGTTCTCCGAGTGTAAACTTCTGCAAGAATTATTTAGCCTTCTACAAAAAACGAATTTAACATTACAAATATTAGGATAGAATTGTCAATATTGCATCAATTAAATTATTTTGAAAGCCACTGATAAGAAAATGAAAACACAATACGATATTTGAGAACAAAACTAACTCTCAGTATAGCATAGTGCCATGCACTATGCTATAATGCAGCTGCACTTTGTAGTGATAAAATGTAAAAATACAACTATTGATTTACTGTATTCAGAGGGATTAATTTTTTGTCATTTCAAAACTACTTCTGTTTTTGAAATTGAATAAATGTAGATAAATATTTATAATCTATAAATTTACAATTTTTTTATTTATTTATTCATTTATATTTATTCAATTTTAAATATCACACGTAAAGTGACATTTACTCATAATATAGAAAACCAAACGGTATTTAATATAACAGCTTTAATTGGTTCAGAAATATATTGTATTGTATTTATATTGTATTTATACTTATAAGCTACAGTAGATTTTCTTATAAAATTTAATGCTTACTATTCAATTACTTAAATGCATAAAATGTATCGTCTAAATTAAAATAGGTTTATGCATATTTAAAGGCTAATACCAACAATTTTTTTTTAAAGTTTGTTTTTGACAGTCTCTTGTGTGGACCCTCAGTTAACATATAAAAGTTTTAAGTTAATAAAAAAATGAGTTGACATAAAATTTAGATGGGTTTAGATGTTCAAACATTTTTCAATCAACCTAAGACTTCTTTATATGTCAATTGAGTGCCGATACAAGAGTTTAAGCTAAAAAGGACACCGTTTTCTTCTTTTTTTTGTGCAATTTTTGCCATTCTTCTTTCCATTTAACAAATGTATAGCCGTTATAAGTGACTGCTTTGACGACTAACTTGTTGAAATTTGTTACTAAAGGCGTGTTATCACTTGTCATATGATCTAATAGAAACCAGAAACTACAAAAAAAATAAATAAATAAAACCTTATTACTAGTCTGTCCAAGCTTTACCGCTTCAACTAGTTAAAACTTCTGTCAATACAATTCAGTAAATAGCTCACATTAAAGGTTATAGTGAAAACATTTATGTTAAAAGTTCAATGGCAACAACTGACGTGTAATAAACCAGAAAAATCAGTAATTTAACCCTGTTTCAACCTGATATCGTCATCGCAAGTAAAAAAATACAGCAAAAAACGTTTCTTACCGCTCTTAAGTGTGCGTGATGTCTGATTACTAACTACGCAACTGCCTGGCTTAATGGCCTAAATTTTATCACGTACGGTAATCACTTTTTCCAATTTAAAAAAAAAGAAAAAGAAAAAGAAAAAAGAAACGTTTAAATGAAAAATGATCTGTCTACGTGAAGGGGGAAAAGTTCGAGTTTTCTGCTGTACATTTGGAAAAATTAAATAAAACCTTAATCATTGTAATGCCCAAATCGAATGAAACAGAAATGAGAAATATATTTAAATCAAGTAATTAATAATTGCCTGCTATATGAATTCACATTGCAATTGGTGCTAGTGCCTTGGTTTTAGCCTTTTTCAAGCGGTACTACAATTGGCAGTCCAAATTCTTTCGAATGCGTGGATTGAATGTAATTTTGTCAGGATAATTGCGTTGGAGGCCAAGACTAATCGACAAGCTGCTGCTGCTGCCTCCAAAGGGCTCCATGGTCGCCTTCGTTTAGAACAGCTCATCGAATAGCCACTGGCCAATCTGCACTAGGCCAACACATAATTTTATTTGTAATCCACTATCTAATTAAGACTCACTAGTGCGTGGCATTGAAAGCAGAGTAAATAAAAGAGAAAAAAATTGACCTATACATAACTTTTTCTCTCCCTCGAGAAATAGATACGCCATACAGACGCATGCAACCGTATTCATTCAATCAATCTGGATCTATTTGTTTATTTATTTGTTTAGATATAGAACTACATTTCACGTTACAGAAAAAACAAATAAATCTCACCCCAATTCAAATTTTTGTTTACTTGAATAAATATTTAATTCGATGTTTATCAAAGTTGTGACAAAAAAGTTTTATCGCGGTTAACTTTTGTAGCTTGTGTAAAATGTGAACTGTTTGTACCAGAACAATAGAAATGGTAAGATTAAATCTATCTTTTGTTTAATCTCTTTCTCAGGTATACGTGATCCCCCATTCCCACAATGACCCAGGTTGGCTCAAAACATTCGAAGCTTACTTCAATGCTCAGACCGCAGACATCCTTAACAACATGGTGGATAAACTCATTAAACTGCCCAACATGACCTTCATGTGGTCTGAGATTTCCTTCTTTGCAAAGTGGTGGGAAAGGTAAGTTACAGCTAATTAACTAAATAAAAGTTCCCCTAAAATGCAGCTTTAATCAAACCCTACTCACCTAGCAGTGAAGCCCTACCTCCAGGAAAACCGAAAAAGAATAATAAAAAAAAAACCCAATAGCTTCAGGTTCAGTAATAAGAATTAGATTAGATGGTTCATATAATATATATACCAAATAAAATTTGAGGACAAACATTTCAGAAAAAAATTCTTGAAGAAATCTCAATATGTCAATCGACCTAGTACTAAAAGCGTCAAAAGCAGTAAAGGTCAATCGCAAAAATTAATAATAAATGAAATTCAATAAACAAAAGCTGGCAAATCGCCATTTTTGTACATTGAAAAACTTTTCTGAACATTGATAATTCATTTTGTCAAATAATATTAAAAATTCTAATTACTGTATGCAGCTTTGCATTATTCATGTCAGAAAGCACCGACTATTTGTTTTTTTAAATTTATGTAAAAAAAAAAGTAAAACATATATTAAAAATTGATTTTTCGCATCAAATTATTATCACTTTGATGTCACAGAACACGTTCATGAATACAAAAAAAATTATAGCATAACATATTTCGGTTAAATCGATTCAATTATCTTCGTTTGTGTAAAATCAGACGAGTCAACAAACCAAAATTCAATACTGAAGGGTGTTCCAACCTAGTGGCAAAATATGGAACTTCAATGCATGCACAACATTCAACGTACACTTGCTTAAATTTCGAAATATGTAGATTAAACGAGCACTACATTTATTTCAGAAACATTAATAAACTTAAATTAATATACTCTCTGTGGTCGGGATATAACGCTAACGCCGTTCAGTCAGCTTTGAAGTTTTGGTGTGGCCCCCAATCCCCAGTAATGTTAAAGTCGCTGCTCCATCCAGACAGAAAATCAGAATTTATTGCGAATTGTGTATTTTTTTTTAATACTCTCTCTAATCCGGACATATGACATTTGTTCGGACTAGAGAAAGCTGACCATACACCTACGTCCATTAAAGAACAAGCAATTTTCTTTTACACTTTTACTGCTCGGTGCTTAACTTCTTATTGAGAAAAATATTAAAACAAAATATTCATAAAGATTAATGGTGCTGCATAAAATTTGAAAAGCTTGAGAAAATCCAGCAATCGCTAATATGGTTAATTTTCCAATTTTATCCACACAATGCTAATCTTTTTCATTTTCATTTTCATTTTTACTTTCATTTATTTTTCCAGAGCTCACCCTCAAAAAAGGGCCGCACTAAAGAAACTGCTTCAATCAGGCCGGTTTGAAATAGCCACCGGTGGATGGGTTATGACGGACGAAGCGTCGCCCCACATCTACGCCATGCTGGACCAACTAATCGAAGGACACCAATGGATTTACAACAACCTAGAATACGCACCGCGAACGGCATGGTCGGTCGATCCTTTTGGACATGGAGCCACGTTACCATATTTACTCAGTGAATCTGGAATCGAGGGAATGGTTATTCAAAGAATCCATTTCGCCTGGAAGCAGTACTTAGCTGAACAGCAAAATGGTGACTTCTTGTGGCGACAGACGTGGGACACCGGAGGCACGACCGATATATTATGCCACAACAATCCATTCGACATCTACAGCATCAAACACTCGTGCGGACCGCACCCTTTGGTCTGCTTGACCTTTGATTTCCGCAAAATCAAAGGCGAGTTCACCGAATACTCTCAAAGAGCACAACCGATTACCAAATGGAACGTCAAGGAGCGCGCAGAGACGCTGCTGGCACAATACGGCAGAACTGCTTCCCTTTTCCCGCACAATGTGGCCCTGATAAGTCTCGGAGATGACTTTCGATTCGACCACGAAGCGGAATGGGAGCAACAATACTCCAACTACAAACAAATTTTCGACTACATTAACTCCAACAAAGAATACCACGCGTCGGTTCAATTTGGTGTCTTGAGTGACTATTTCCGAGAAGTGCAGAACCGCATGCGAAAAGACTACATGTCGAAACTATCAGGCGATTTCTTTGTGTACAGCGACATTTTCATCGAAGGCAGGCCTGCTTACTGGAGTGGTTTTTACACGTCAAGACCTTATTGGAAATCTCTCTGCCGACAACTTGAATCATCTCTTCGTGCGGCTGAAATCCTTTACAGCTTTGCGCTCGCCCGAAGCCGCCAACAGCGCCTCAATAGAACAAGACAGATTTTAGAAGGTGATTACCAGCAACTAACAGTGGCTCGAGGCAACATGGGAGTTTTTCAACATCACGACGCCATCACAGGCACGAGCAAATCATACGTAATGCACGATTACGGCCTTAAGCTTTTCGATGGAATTCGAATAGCATTGTCTGTGATGACCCACGCGGCTCAATATCTACTAACGGAAAAACCCGTCGAGGCTGAGGAGGAAAATGAAAAGGGGGTCAAGCACTGGCCTTCTTTCCTCTCATTTCCTTTCGAGAGACAAGGCTACCACATATTGCCGCAGCCCTTACCTCAATACATTCCGCCGGGCGCAGAGCTGCGTCTAATCCTGTACAACTCGTTGGCGCAGGCGCGCCAGGAACCTGTTCGGGTTATCGTCACCGTTCCCGACATCAAAGTGATCGATTCAGATGGCAAGTCAGTTCCGTATCAACTGAATCCCGTGTGGAACTCGACAGGTGGTCCACTTCACTTGATAAAAGGTCAATACGAATTACTCGTTATTGCGCATCTCCCACCATTAAGCTTGGTCACTCTTCATATCCAACGCGTGGACGTCAGAGATTCATCCACTTTGTCGTCAGTTACCTTCTTCAACACTGTACCTCCTCCTCCTTCCGAAAACACCGTTTTTTCCATTCAGAAAGATTCGTCAAGTTTGAACAGCATTAAAATTGAAAACTCGTATATGACCGCTAAATTCAGTTCAGATTCCGGGCTCGTCAAATCCATCACATTAAAATCATCAGGTCGCAAAGTCCGCACGCGTTTGGACTTCCAAGCTTACAATTCAGCTCAATTCCATAGCGGAGCCTACTTGTTCCTCCCAGAGCCTCGCCAACCGGTTCGCAACATCAGTGATATTCCTCCGCTGTTTTGTGTTATTCGTGGTCCCATTTGTTCCGAAGTTTTCATCCAATACTCGGACTTCCTTGCCCACACAGTTCGAGTGTACCACACCGACAATTTGCTGTCAAAAGCACTCGAAATGGACAACATCGTAGATTACCCCGCACCACCCAAATTCAGAGAAACCGAGATGTTCCTCAGAGTGTCGAGTGACGTGTCGAGTGGCTCCACGTTCTACACTGACCTCAATGGTTTTCAAATGATGAAACGCACCATCATTCCCAAAATCGGCATTGAAGGCAATTACTACCCAGCATCGACTCAAATGTACATCCAAGACGAAAGCACCAGACTCACTCTTCTCATGTCGCGTGCTCACGGTGTGACCAGTTGGCAGAGCGGGAGTTTAGAGGCCATGCTGGATCGCAGGTCATTATACGACGACAGTAGAGGAATGGGTGAGGGTGTAATCGACAATAAAAGGACTCAAGGTCGTTTTTGGCTGTTGCTGGAAGAGCGAGTGAGTGAAAGTGAGTCGTTGTCTCGGCCCACTTTATTGGCCAACACTTTATCCAACAGCCTTATCTACCCTGCCCACACCTTTGTCGCCGACCCTGGCAACAGTCCAGTATTACGTAACAAAGTTTCGCTACTCAATCGACCATTCCCTTGTGACATGCATTTGGTCAATCTACGTGTACTTCCGGTCAAAGCATACTTTGAATTCCCCTCACAAAGCAGTTTGCTCATTCTACAAAGACAAGGATATAGCTGTGATTTCAGTTCGCAAACTTATCAGTGCAGTTTAACCGAAGGTAATCTTGCAAGAAATACTCGATTCAAAGAAGTTCACGTGTCAGGTATTCAAAGAACTTCCATTACTGCTTTAGAGCCAGGTGAGATACTTGATATGTTGAGTGATATTAGCGTGCAACCGATGAAAATCAATACATACAATGTGACGTTTGCATAAAGATACAATTGACTTAATGTATAGACCGAATGGGAGATATTCGATAAGTGCGACACGCAGATTCCCATTGAATTTAAACTGCGCTTTGTGTGTGTGACAAAGCAGTTTAAGTTACTTGTTAATATAAACACCTGTGAAACAGGTGAGGGTTAATTTGATACTTGCGAAAGGTCGAATAACTAGTGAGAGATAAGCAAAAACAAAATAATTAAACAAATAAAAACTGCCGAGCAGTTTTTTTTTTACAAATTGGTTACCAAATATTCAATTAATAAAGATGTCAGGTGCATTCAAAAATAACACGTAACACACATTTAAAGCGCGTCTCGTATTAATATTGCTGTGCGTCAAATGTCTTGTCGCAAATTTTGTTGAAAAAATTTCGCTTTGTTTTGAAGGTAAAACTCAGGTTTATTTCTGTTGAAAAATAATGTTGTATAATTTTGAAGCGACGGAACAGAATTAATGCTGACACCGGTGGATGCGCAGTACTTACAGTAAAACGCTACAAATTTAATCGTTTATGGTGTTTTTTGTACGAGTGTTTGTGTTCTTCTGTGTATGGAAAACACACGAGAAAATAGGAAATATTTTTTATTTTCGAATGCACCTATTGAACTCTTGTTTTAATTATTTTTATCAGTGTTTTCAGTTATAAAAACATGTTTATTGTAATAATAATTTAAGTTTTACTCTGATTTTAATATTATGTAAGCTATTTTCACTGATTCAATTTTTTTTTTTTTTTTCACTCTAATTTTGAGTTCTAAAATAAATTATTTCTATAAAATGACCATGTTTCGACTTCCATAATTTTGCAAAAGCACAAGCAATCAATTTCCTATTTTTTTTTCTCAGATAATAGCAAAGAAAATAAAGAGCACACGCACAGTGTATTTCTCTGATGCAGTGACCACAATCATTTATCTCAATTGCAAGCACCCACTTTTTCTTTTATATAGTTTTATCCCACGTAATATTGTGGTCATCGCGCCCTTTTACGACAGGACGATTCCTGGTCCAACATTTGATCACGCACACAGTCAAAATGTTTTATGAGTTGAAACGCGTGCAAATGATGCTGCGGGAAAAGCGAGTAAACACAAACGTGTATTTTACTACCAAACAGATGAAAGAAGCTGTGATGAAAACCAAAATGGTAAAAGCCATCCCATCCAATCAGAAGCTAATCAGCAAATGAATAATGTATATATCCCAAAAGCTCGTGTCTGGCGTTGCTATTTCTATGATCTGTCACCCAAATGCCTGGGAATAGAACAGAAACTTTCAAAATTCACCGAAAAACAACAAAAAAATTAAATACTAACTCTCTTTAGTGATATCTTCAAAATCTATGAGAAAAATCCTGATTGTGAGAAACAAATGCAAAGAGAAAGTAACTTTTGAATGCATAACAATTATTCATTATTACTTATAATGAGTACTACTTCCACTTCCACTTCCTGTATATTTTTTTTTTTGAGAATTTTAAATTTACTAACAAAGCTGTTTGACCTCGATGGTTAATTGGTTAAGTTTTAAAATTTTTCCTTGAATTTAAACAAGGTCAAAAAGCTTTGTTTTTTAGAAAAATTTTTGTGAATTTTGTTAAACTAAATTATAAAATTGATTAATTTCAATTTCTTTGCTACAATAACCAGTTGCAATAAACAGAAAAAAAATAAATTCTACTTTTTATCTCCACTTCCGAGCAGCAGTAAATAAAATTACAATATTCTCAATAAAAGTTGTCTTAATTTAGCACAAATGACCTCAAACAAATCCGTATAATTCCCTGGCAACACCCTTAAACAGTGGTAATCATAAAAGTTTTAAAATTCATCTCACGTTCAACCAAATAAATATTTCAAACGCCTTTCGTGTAATTAACTGACATTATTTACTGAATCTTATCAATTCACACGAATGCAGAATTTAAACAACAATCATTTTTCTGCATCCAGCATAAGAACTGAACAGCAACCACTATTTTTTTTTAAAGTCGGTGAATTCAATGTTTTAGGTGTTTTTGGTGTTTTATTAACAAAATAAACAAAATACGTGCCTAGTTGTTGGAGATGATTTCATTCTTGTGTTTGTTTATAGCAAGTAAACCAATAGTTGTAGTTTTTGATGATGCATTTTTATGGCTGTTTTTTCTTTTGGGTTCATTCTGTTTATTTTAACACTAAAAACAACAAAAGCAAACATTGAATAAATAAACCTAATGTTTCTGAGCTTGGTTTGGTTTAGAGTTAGATATAACATTTTTTTTTGAAAGTGGCATTTCATCTGAGATTTTATCTATCTCATGGGGAAAATTAAAACAAGCTACATTTATATTGCAAGGTTTACAAAGAACTAAAACAAAACCAAAAAAAAGAATTAACATCAGAGTTTGGAAGAATTTAGTTTTAGAGGTTTCAGCTGTATAAAAAACCAACATTAGACCAAGCTGCTATACGAATGTAACTACCGTAACGCAAAACTAATATATTATCTAAAAAAAAAAAAAAAAAAACAATATTAAAACTAAAAATTTTATAACTATATTTTGACTACTCCTTTGTGCACTGTTCAATATTTAAATACAAAAAACATACAAAAAACAGCTTGAGAATTCTTATGAGACGTCTTGACCTTCTTTTCCATGAGCTTAGAGAGACATAATTTTGAAACAAGAATAAGAAAAACGAAACGGATCAAGTTAGCAGTAGCGCTTTTCATATACATGGAAATACGCAGTGCCCTTATGTAAAACAGTTGCGTATACAGCAAAAAATTCATAAATACAGTCGAAAGTTGAAGCAAATTTGCCTTCGTTCCTGACTTTAAAATGACCCGTCATTTGGGCACAGACGTCGAGAGTAAATCCAATTCGACGATGAGGAATAGGTGTAAATTTTAGTCGTCGTGTTCAGCTGGCGGACGAAGCGCTAAGAATTATGGTTCATTTACAGAGACGAATGGGCAAAAAGGGCGAATGCGTAACAAGAGAGATGGCGACTACAAATATCCCGCACTTACTCACTGATAATTGAGATGCCAAGAAAAGGTACAAACCAGTTTTGATAAATACTTTGTTTGATTAAGTTGATACTTGCACACAAGCAAAATAAACTAAAGTATCAATACTACATGAAAATTATGTTTAAAAACAAATTAATTGATTCAATTCCTATGTAATTTAATCTACAAAATCTAATACGAGAGGTTGCAATTTTTGAAATACAGTTTTCAAAAACAAAATACTCACATTCCAGTCACGTGATATTGAGTTTGGTTATTCCAAGGACAACCAACTCGATTTTAAAATTGTTTAAGTTGATACTTAATTTTCGAATGCAACTTGATCACATGATCCGAGCGTGCCTTCCTAACGTAAATGACGTCGTTTTTGTTTTGCTGCTTTTTCGGGCACTCATAAAAAGAAATCAAGTTATATTGAATTAACAATTATTGTGGTTATCAAACTTTTGACCAAAAATGATAACCACAGGCAAAATTACGTTACATTAAGTGGTTTCATAGTTTTCATGTTGCGATTCCTTTAACCACAATTGTAATTTCACTCATTTTAAAATTCATTTTAAAGCAAAACCTGTTGTCAATGATAGCGTTTTAATTGTTGACTCAAGTCTACTTAAATCCTCATTGATTTCATTGCTTACAAACTGAACATAAACAGTTTTATTTTCCAAGTAAAAAACATATCACTAAATTTTTTTAAAAAATCCAATACAATAAATTGTAAATATAAAAAATACAATTTACAAATATTACGAAAACTATAGTTTTCACTCTCTTTAACCCTAAAGGATCACCAATCTGTCAGACAAAAAGAAGCAGTCAAGCGAGGTCTTGAAGAGGAGACAAGACCCGAGGGTAGACTATACCAGGTGGAAATAACGTGGTCGAAATAAGTCCCTGCTGGTAAAGAACTGGTCTCTAAAGCCTCACTTTCACTCTTTCTCAGGAATACAGGCCTGATAGGCTAACAACCAATTTCCAATTCAATGGACAATTAAGATGGAACAAGTTTCTCAACTGGCACTGATAGTACGAAATAAATTTCCCTCAATCTGATACAAAGTGCATGCGATCAGTTAACGCCTTTGTTTTATTTTAATTCCACCAATCAGCATACCAAATTGGGAAACTAAATCCAACTTCTTTCGACAACTTTTTCTTTAAGTTGTAGAAGTAGCTACTACAATCTGTTTTGCAGTATATTTATAGAGATAACACAAAAGCTTTGTTACTTACTTGAGAATAGGGAAAAACTTGGCCCACACTTTGCACAACATAATTCTTGTTTTACAGAAATCAATACTTGTAAAAAAAAACCTAAACAAAAGAAGAGAAAGAAACCTTTCAGGAAACCTTTTAGATCCACAAATATTATTTTTCATTTTGAAAATATTGTTGCATTTTGAGAAACATGAAACTACGACTGTAATTCCAAATAAGTTACCATTTGTGCAATCAAGAATTTATTCTTGTGTTTGACATTATTTATAATTCTGCAAAATAAACGTACATGACCAGTCCGAGTTAAAATCTGTGCAAAGGTCTGTTTCGAGTGCTCCTGATACAAAAACAACACATTTTCACATTGATTGCCCAATTGAAGAAACAGATACTTCTGTTATTAAAGGTGTAGTAATTTTGTATTTATACTGTGTTTTTTTGTTTTTCTTTTGTAACAATTTAATCAAATATTGGCGATTACGGTTTAACAACCTTTTTCTGGTTAACATTAAAGCTGTCCATCTTTAGATACAAATTTTTCAGCTAAAAGCACATTTTTCTAAAAATTAAAATTAAAATTTTAAAATTGTATTAAAATTTCAGTTAAGCAAAGATAAATCAATTAACACTCGTTTTTGATTAAAATTTCACACGAAAAATTATTCAAACTGAACGCTTTATTTTCAACGCACAAGGTGCATCCAAATGTTCATGGTACAAAAAGAAAAGGAAAAAAGATTGATACATGCCCTTGAAAGAACGCTCAGAAAATTCTTGTTTCTAAACGAACTGAAACTAAGAATCAGAAAAATCGTCACAACAACTGGTGAGAATTTCCCGAGGAACTTCATCTACACCAAAGCTGCAACCACGATCGTAAAACAAACACAAGTAGAAATTATTGCTGGTCTTGTTTATAACGCAACAAGAATGAAACACGGACCATTTTGAACAAAGCAATGCGTTTTAATGAGTCGAGTGTCCAAACCGAGTGAAGGGATATTACATAGCATCGCCATGTGTCACCACGAGGTCATTTTAGGGTATCTGACACCAAAAATTGAGCGCTAATCTCCATCTGCTAAGCTCCCTTCGTGATCGGTTGTCCAAATTAATTTATTCTGGCTAATTGCATTCTTAATATTTCCACTTACAAATCATTTCAATTCATCACTCCTCCGGGTGTATTCAATTCAAAACGGTTATTGGATTATGCTTTGTCTTGCAATTAAGTCTCCACTGTCACCTTTAATTCACCTGATCGGCTCCAAACTTCCCATTTAGAGAACTGCTTCGAGAGTAACCTGATCCTCTGACATAAAGTGTCAGGTGGTTTTTTCCCCACGAGCATCGTACGATGCGCTTCACCACGCTTTCGTGATGGTATAAATCAGCACCCATTTTTCCTGTCTGCCTTCCCTTTTCCTTTAGTTTATCGGGTAGAAATCAAGCAATTTCACGACCATTTTATGATTTATTTCCACAATATATGGCTAATTTGACCAAAGGGAAATATCAGAGCTGGTATTTATATATAAACTTTGATAACGAAAATACGTCTTATTAGAATTCGAGCAACAAAAGTCACAAATCGCAAATAATCGTTGTCAACATTCGGGATCACACTAAAATGGAAAGATGAGAAATAATCTTCGCAAAATTTGTCTTAAATAATTTTTTTTTGTTAAATCATATACACTAGCTACCACGAACCACACATGAAAAATATTACATTTGAAATTAATTCCATTTTTTACACGTTGAAGAAGAAAAGAAGAAGAAAAAACGAAAAAATAAAAAAATAAAATAAAAAATAAAAAATATTTTTTTCCGTTTGAAAGGCAAAACAAAAAAGTGAAAACCAAAAAAACCCAAAAAAAACTAATTTTCTTTTGGGCTAGGTTTTTTCAATTGCTTGAGATTAAAAAGAAATTAAATATTGACTCCACATGCTCTAAATAAACACAGAAGTTTAAAGTTTAATTCCTTTCTTTTTCTTCATCAAGGACTTAATCTGTCGTATACCGTTAATCTGGTGAATGAACTACGGAAATCCTACGAGCTATGAAGAGCAACGCACCCGCAAATCACTGACTTTATTACTCGGATTTGATTTCAACAAAAACGTGAAGAAATAAACCGATTATGGAGATACCAAGAAGTGACAAGATAAGACAAGATTTCATGAAAATGCTGAGCAAATCAATGCAGCCGCAGATGGGGATAAAGAAAGAGAAAGACAAAAGGATGGAAAAGCAATGCATCTTGCAGAATTTTCAAACAGTTAAAATAGAACCAATGTAATCATTCAATTTGAATTTTTACATTTTGTTTTTAAATAAGGACACAAAGCAAAAAATTAGCTATCTGCATTAAAACAATTCAAATTGCATATCATATTTAATTGCTCGCCGTGTATTAAATTCCACTAATCGGAAACATCCAGTATTCGGTAAATATTCGATATTTGGTAATTTTAATATTCAGAATTCGATGTTTGGTGATTTTAGTATTTGGTGCAATTTTTTAAAGGTTAAAGTCACTTTTTCTACTTAAAAGTGACAGTATTCGATAAAGCTCGGCATCCGGTATTCGGTGATTTTATACTCGGTATTCAGTGATTTTAACATCCGGCAAATATTCAGTATTCAGTGCATCCCTATATTAAATCAATTACAATTTATCATCTGCTGATCCAGACCAAAAACTTCAGTTGATACACGAAACTAGTTTCTAGTCCTATTTGCTACATCCAATCAGCAATGATCAGTAATAGTGTCACCTAAATAAATTGATGACATCATTCAATCTTTTATATGAGGTGTTTTGAGTAATACGGATGAGCCACACGAGTAGTGGTTAGAAATGATTGGACTCGAGTCTTTGTTAGTAATCCTACTTAATCCATGGGTTGTGATTGCTCAATCACATCAATCGGTTTGGCCGACAGTGCCAGGCCAAATTTGATCGTTAAGTACTGAACACGATTCTTACCGATACATGTACGTGCAAACGCACAATCAAAACCTTTTTCTCTATTACTGCATGTGAAAAATGGTATAAACTTATGGTAAGCTAAGATTGTATGCATAATCAAAACCGTTCTTTATTCACATTTGTCTCAAAACAGAGCAAATCTTAGCGATACATGATTTACAAGACACTAGGTGGCACTTCCACTTACATTGAACGAACATTTTTGCTTCAATTTAGTCTTGAACGTGTGTTCAAAAAAGCCATTTTGTTCACTCTTCTAAAGAAAACAAAATTTGAATACAAAAAAGCACTTTCAAAACACTTTTTGGATGCAGATAAAATATTCAAAGGCACAGTTCCACTTCTGGGTTTATCAGTGTGGGTTATTATGTGATAATTTCCTTCGAATGTAACTTTAGGAAGCAGTAAACTCACAATGGTATAGAGAAGCTGCTTGGAAAAAACTGCAATTTGGATTGTGAATCACGAATTAAAAAGAAGTGTAATGTCATGGATTTCTTTTCGTCCTACAATAGCCCGGAAGCCCAGCATGAGTGTGCACAAAGATGAATGGTGTCGATAGACAAACAATAAGTGCTGAGAAAAGTAAAGTTTCAAAAACACTTCATCTGGAGTGTCATTTAACATTTCCTTTTTAAAAAATGAAAACAATATTTACACATGAAATTGTCCACTTATGTTGAGAATACAATGAAAATGATGAAACCAGGATAAAAAAAAATTGCTGCGTGATTTATTCTAGTTACAACATCAGGTAAAACAACATGGTCAAGAATGTGAATCAGCATCCTATTGGATGCCTGAGGCACAGGTATGTGGGTCATTTACTCTCACCAGAGTCCTCTACATAATCTGCAATAACAAATGTGTTTTGTGGGCATAAAATCTAACAAACGATGTACGATCCCTCATACATTGCAATTATATTTCAACGCATTACACTATTTTAAAATGCATTACATTTGACAATACACTTAAGAATGCTTTTTGTAATAAATTTTTGCATGCTATTGGTTTACAAATGATGCTACATTTTGTAAAGCATATTACAGAATGCATTCCACAATATTAACATTTGTGCAATCTAAATGCGTTGTCGTAATACATTTTATAAAATATATTTAAAAATACATTATTTAATGCATAAATAATATAATAAAAATCTGTAAAAAGTGATACATTTCGCAATGCATTGATTGGGCAAATCTAAAAATGTGTTGCAGAATATATTATCGAACCATATGGAATAATTCAACCAAGACTTTGAAGCGATTTTTGATAAAATAAATGAAGCTGTAGATAATTGCAGTAAGTGGACACATTGTAAACATTTAATTTTACCAATTTATTCTTGTTTTACAATATGGCTGAAAACTGAAAAACTCAACAGTTCACATCATGACTGAAAATATAGCAGAAAAGGACAAAGGAAAATCTCGTAATGACAGTCTGCAAACAGGATTATGGGATATGAAACAGGAGGCAGAAGTCTAACTCCATGCGACACTAAGCAGAAAACATTGTGAGATTGACTGTTAGAGTATTTTCAGTTGCTGTATAAGTGGAAATAAATTCTTCAGCTGGAAGTGACATCAAACATTACTGCAAAATCAGTTTCATCGTATTTTTCAGCCATACTGTGAACCAGCAATTGCAGTTGTTTCTGTTTTAAATTTTCCATGCTTCAGTGATGCCATCCATACCATTCTACAGCCACTGAATACCACCTGCAACTAATAGACATTACTTTCCCCTCAAAACATACGAAATCTCATTTTGAAAATAAATAGAATAGATGTCATTTATTTATTTCAATATTTGTCTCTTTTCTCTCGCTCTTTTTATTGGTAATGGCAATCCAATTATTTTAGCGTACAAAACAAACGACGTATTTTAGTCTTATGTGGTTTTCAAGCTGCAATAATGTACCATGTAGTAAAACCAATTTTCAAAACAAGCAGATTTTATACATTACTAATTAATAAAATGTTAATAAAGTTGTGGATTTGTAATCCCTTTTTTGTGGTTAGAAGATTAATAATCCATGAGAATTTGTTGTTTTGTTAGTAAGTAAGCTAATATACAAAAAAAAAAGCTAACATTAATGTTTTATCTTATTCATCAATAATGATACATTAATCGCGTCAATTCTTACATTACAAAATGACTTAATTGACAAGCGTCTTTCTGCTTGTCAATTAAGTAATTTTGTAATGGATTACTGTTAGGTACGTAATTACTCCAAGTATTAATAAAACATCTAACGTTACTTCTTAGAAATACAAAGTCAACAAACGTGATTTGAGATTTATTTCATCAAAAAGTAACCAAACATCACGTTCAATAAAGTAATATACTATGCCGCCTTTATTTTTTCTCTTGACACTATCTTTCAAAATGGCGTACTTTTTCGCTATCTTGTTTATGCTTATTCAAATTCAATCATCGACATTGAAGAAAACTCATCAATTTCTATTCCCACGCCAACAAACATTTTCACACGCTCAACTTGTCGGTACTATTGATCGCTCACTTGTCGACTTTACTTTATGTTACTGGTCAAGAATCAATACCAACTTACAGGGATATAGAGCTATTTTTTCCTACGCTGAACCAAAAGTAGACAACAGTATTGCAATTTTTACGTGTGAAAGCGAAAAAGGTACGTCTGAAAAATACTGATAAAACCAAAACACTTGGCTTTATTATAAATATTTTATTACCGTTTGCAACACCTTTTGCTGCAACGACAATTTCACACATATAAATACTGCAGCACATTGAAAGCCCAATTCTCAAATGTCAACAATAGTTAGCCTTGCAACCAAAACGTAAAACTCTCCCAAAATTCATAATACTTTTGGAAACTCATCACAATTAGATTTTTAAGATTAAAACTGTGTCATAAAATGTTTTAACATTGCAACTTAAACGTAAACAATTATCAAAGCCCTATTCTCATGTGAATATACGTTTTTTCACTTACGAACAACTCATCTTTAAAAACACTTATTTTCCACTTTTGCTACATCACAAATTGTGTTTACAAACTAACAAAAAAAAAAAAAAAAAACTTCCATTGGCTGAACCCATCTCTTCGCAGATTTTTCTTTGTTGATAGACCGTGACCAATGAGTTTTGGCTTCTTTTGAAAACAAGAGTATTTGATACATTCAAGTTATATTATTATATATGCAAAAATCATTGCAGTTAGATATTACGTTCATCAAGACTTAACTAACGTCACAAAAATGGACGCAGTGCGACATCAATGGATTCACACCTGTGTTTCATGGTCTGTCGTTGAAGGGAAATGGGAAATTCACATAAACGGACGTAGAAAAAACATTGGCTATGGTTTAGCCTTAAACAAAACTGTTGAGCCTGGTGGCATTGTAATCCTAGGTCAGGATCAAGACACTTATGGTGGTGGCTTTGAATCAACCCAAGCATTTAAAGGTCAAGTTAGTGAGTTACATCTATGGGATCGCATTCTCACACCAAATGAAAGTATGAAATGTACTGCATTCTCGAGAAAGAAAAAAAAATTAAAATTACCACTTAAGTTTCAGAAGTTCATAATTGCGTTTACACTGAAGAAGGAAATATTATCAGTTGGAATTTAGCAACATGGAAACTATTTAATGGGACTCAAGTTTCACCAATTAATTTACCTTGCAACAGAGAGAAATAACAAGATTATGTAAAGCCTTATGTTCCTTATCTCAAGTAGAAATTTTCTAGGAAACCGTCTCACTGACAACATAAATGAAATGAAATGTAAGCGCATATTTGTTTTCAAAAACCGCCTTATTATAATTGAAGTCACGGAATAAATTGAAAACAACTTTGAAAAAAATAAACAAACTTTAGCTATTTATAATTTAAATTTTCTCTCAAAACACATTCATACCACACTCGTGCAACAGCCAAAAACCGGATCATTTATCTCAAAATGAAATTCTCCGCAATAGTCGTTTTTGTATATTTTACATTTACTTTCGTTTATTCCTTTAAAAAAACTTATCAAATCACATTCCCAGACGATGATGCATTGCCGTATGCTAAACTCCTTGGCACAATTGATCGTCATTTGAATGATTTTACTTTGTGCCACTGGAGCAGAATTAATAGCAATAATTTCAAAGGCGCAACATTTTCGTATGCAGTTCCTATGCATGATAACAGTATTTTGATGATGTTTGATCAGAAAAATCAATCAGGTAAGATTTAATAATAAACATTTAATAATAATAGCAATAATAATACTTTTTTCTCTCTCGACGTTTTAGTATCTTCAATACAGTTTTATCAAAACAACAATAAAACAGAATCGATTAATATAGCAATTGATAAAAGCAAATGGATGCACACTTGTATTGTCTGGTCGAGTGTGGAAGGATTATGGCAGCTATACGTCAATGGAATAATAAGACAAACTGGAATAGGTTTAAGCCCTGATGCAACTGTATCACCTAATGGCGTTTTAATTTTGGGCCAAGACCAAGATTTGCTTGAACAAAATTTTGACAAATCACAAGCACATAAAGGGCAAATCAGTGATGTCAATTTGTGGGATCATCTCATAACATCAACTGATAGTAAAAAAAAAACGTTTTGTTTTTATATATTCAATTGTTGATTTTTAATTTTATAACTTATTTCAGTCCAAAATCTGTACAACTGTAAATACAAAGAAGAAGGCAATGTTATCAGCTGGAACCTTGTAACTTGGTCTCTGTACAACGGAGCAAGAGTATCATTAGTCATTCTACCATGCGGTGAAGAATAAAAGTTTCCACTTTTTAAACGGAAACAACCTAAAATTGAATTTCCATTGTGCAAAAAAAGTTAAAATTATTTCTATAATAAAGTAATATTAACATTAACAGTAATCCATTTTTAATAACATAACACTGAAATTATTGATTATTATTGAGTATTCATGTCACAAAATATTAAATATGTTCTGCATATTCTACATTTTTAAATTGGAAAAAGAAGTTTCCTAACCTCATGTCCCAATTCGTAGACTACAGGGCAGCCAGCATCTTGAAACCAGTGACAGTGGGTGAATTTTCCCATATACTAAAACTGAACTGAACAAAACCTGTTAAAAAGATATTAATACCAGTTTGCTATCAAAGCAAGCCTGGAGACAGTAAATAACATATACAGTACCATATTAATAGTAATTTAGACCTTCAATCAATATGTCTAGAGGGTCGGTCACTTCCCAACTGCCTGCACGTGCTAGCCGTGGCCTAAGGCATGCCATATAAAAACCAACCCACGACAGGTACAACATAAATTAAGTCATCTATGACATGCTTTAAATGCAGAAAGTTGGGATACACATCGGTCGATTGTGCGCTGGTAACGGCATGCATGGTCAAGACAGTGAAGCCAGAGATGAACTTGATCGTTGACAAATTTGATCGAGTGCAAATCTGACAGTATTCAACAGCAGATTTCTCCATGACGACGTGGAGTTGCAACCAAACATGTCGGACGCAACGTTTTTCACAGTGAACGGATTAAAACGCACGGACTGGTACATCAACATTTCAACTCGCATTGAGGATTTTTCTTCTACAATCAGGGATGTGGCAGTTTCAACTGATCTGCCATTTCCGTTTGATTCTGGGCACAAATCGAAAACATCAAGCGAGACTCTGTTGGTCTTTAGCTTCATACGGAGATTGTGGTGCAAAAGAAGTAGAAGTGGAAGTTAATGTACACTGACGAGAAGGATCAGATAATAAGCATAAAGACCCGCCAACAATTAAAGAAACGCATGCTTCTTACACGTGCGGCCCGCAGTTCAACCTGGACCGGCAGGGATACCCATTTTAGGTCTAAGAAATTAGGCCCAGCGCACTCAGTAGCGCATTGTAAACAAGATGCTTGCATGTGTTCTTTGTGCTAACTAAAAGTTTGTACAAAATTGAAAAACTCTATGCTAAGTACGCATTCTGGTTTTAGTTCCTTTTTAGCTAAGCTTTAGTTGTGTTAGGAATTAGGCCCGGCCGCTCACATAGTGCAGGTTTGTTTCGGCCGCTGCTTGGTCCAAGCTGGACTGCAAGCCACGTGTGCGAGCAGTGCACATTTCTATAAATTATTGGCAGGCCAATCCGCATTTGATCTGTCCTTTCTTGCCACTACTGATTAGCTTCCACTGCGTGTGACCCTCCTGCACCACACATTTAACATGGACGGATTGCTAGGATTATGTCGTGGGAAAGAATATGAAAATGCGTTGACACACGACAGGTCCATAAGATCCAAACCGCGACAATTTTCTGTGCAGGAGGAGATACGGCTGCGAGATACAATCACAAAGTAAAAACGTCTCAAGATTTGCAGAGACTCAGTAGCAAATTATCACTTTCCATTTATCACGGTGGACCAGCATCACCATCCTATCACCTAATCATGGAGGTCCGTCATCGATGTGAGACAACTAAATAATGCAGTAGACATAACAGTGTGCAGGATGCCCACTTTGGATAAGGTGAAAGAGTTTGTAATGGCCGGAGATCCTGTTTTATTTAACACCACAGACTTTGCGATGGCATATTGCAAAGAGGATTGCCAGAAAGTAGAATTTTTCACACCTGATGGCTTAATGGAACTTCTGAAGATGCCAGTAGGGTACAAACTGGCCCTGTTTGTAATGCAACGAATCATGGGTTGTCTGTGCAAAGAGATGAAGCGGACGAAGCCATATCTGGACGTGAGACCGTTGGCCAAAACAGGGAGTGAACTTTTGGGTAGTTGGGACAAATTTTTGTGTTTAATTATAAAGAAGGGATTGAAGTTAAATTTAGCAAAATGCAACTTACTACAGTCGCAAATTTACTTTTTGAGATATATAATTTCAAAAAAGAAAAAGCCGGACCGACAAGATTGTCCAACATTGATAGATACAAGAAATTTAGAAATGTTAAAGACGTAAGAGCTTTTTTTGACGTTTGTGAGTTATCAAAAGCATTTCGTAAAAGACTTTGCATCGAAAGTCAAGAATTTAACGTTGTTAACGTGAAAGAATGTACGTTTTGTTTAGACTCCCACGCACCAGGAGATGGTGGAATTACTATAGAGAACTCAAAACGAGTAGTTGGCTAGGAAATTTCCGACGAGATGCAGCGACCATTCTGACGTTGTGAGCGTGGATGCTTCTTACAAGGTACTGAGGTCAACATTACAACAAAGGCAAGGAGATAAATTAGTTACAATCGGATTTGCGAGTAAAGGGCTTCCCGAGTCCCATGCCACTGCTTATTTTAACGAATTAGAATGTCTAGCGGCGCACTGGAGCATTACCAAGAACTTCAGACTCTACTTGTTGGACACGAAATTTGTGGTGTACACAGACCACTGGTCGGTGGCGCACTTAATGATTAAAAAATATATCAATAGAAAATTTGTCATTGGATATTAGATTTGCAAAAGTTTGAGTTTATCGTAAAACATAAAAAGATGGCACACTTAAAAACAACGCGGACGTATTCAAAACCAAAAACAGATTAGAGCGTCGACATTGATGGGACGAGAAGAAGGAAAAAATAAGAGTTACTGCAAAACTGTGAACAGTGCTAACGACATAATTACCGAACAAAAAAGGCGGATAGGTTACTAACACCCAGAGAAAACTGCCCTCAAGACCGTTTCACATGGTAGCGATCAACCACGGCGGGCCATATTCTGATCAGTTTTGGTTGTTCATATATCCTTATCGTGGTGACCAATCCAGTAAAAGATGTGTCCACGAAAACCACAATCCGTGTTCTGGAGAAAGGGTTGTAGAAACGATTTGGATACCCTTGAACGAGAAAACAGTGTTTATGACACCCTTGAGAAGTCGTCTCCTTATCATCACACATCGAACGGCCTCGCAGGAAGAAAAATCCAAAGGACGATGCAGATGATACGCAAGCTGGAAAACTCAGAACGCAAATGGTCCAAGGACCTCGATCGAGCAGTGTGTGCACTTAACGCAAATATTCAGTCATCTTCATGCCTTGCACAGTTCAAATTGTTACACAAATTTGTGCCCTTGAGTCAGGAGCATTGGAAGAATTCGATGGCGGATTCAATTTAGAGGGGCTGTGGCAAAAACATGAAGAGGCCGAGAGAAACTTGAAATCTACTCAAGACAAACAGAAGGACAAACACAAAAGATAACAAACTACAAAGAAGGGACCAGTGTTGAACCGGTACCCAGTACCGTACAATACCACGGTATTTTAACCTAATTCTAAGCCTTTTAGCGTAAGCTCATGAGCTTATTGTTCAGCTCATGCTGCATGCTTTAACTGTTAAGTTTTCTTTGTTTATGTACTGTCATTATTCTTGGCATTAAACCACTTGTTTCCAACTAGGTAAGTTGTGTTTCTGGTGCTCTCTCCATGTCCTAGGCCTTAGCTTCTAGGACTAGTGCTACTGGTCAGTTAGGTTAGTCTCCTCCTTTTCTACCCTCCCAAGGTCGCACCTGTGGTCACTACTTTGCCTGTGGCAGGGTGAGTTGCGGGTCCGCGTTAGTGCAACCAGCCTCACCCAACCCCTTCTTCTTTATCCATCGTCACCCATACACGTGGCAAACCTACATCTGTCGCCACAGATAGTCTGCTTGGATAGGCCAAATGGTCTGCTTTGACAGGCCAGATGGTCTGCTTTCACGAACCAGATGGTCTGTTTTGACAGGCCAGATGGCCTGCTTTGACAGGCCAGATGGCCTGCTTTGACAGACCAGATGGTCGTAATACCAAAGTTCAAAGATTAGACCTGGGACCCAGCAGTTCTGTCGTACTAGACACGTGCAAGTAAGGCGCATGCACAGACCAACCAGATTATTGACTGAAAAATTAATTAAGTAGAGTTTGCTTTTCTTTTGTGTTTGTAAAAACTAGTAGACACATTCAAAAAGTAATTTCAACTGGTTTATTTTACTCTAAAAATGTGCCTAGTGTGTTTCATTAAAGTAAAATTATTCCATGTTAATGTAGCCAAGAAAAAAAAGTAAATATTATCGTCTCTAACTGTCTGATTTAATATCGCTAGCATCACCTTAAAAATAATGATTTAATTCTAAAACTTCGTTCCTAGAAATGTTAAATTGAATAACATGTGTAATTTGCATACTTACGATATGTGTTTAAATTCTATTAGTTGAATTTAATCGACACAAATCGCTCGAGACAGTTGATGTACCGAGTGTTTGAAGACACCGACTGGCTTTATTTTTGCGGTAAGTGGTCAACCGTTGGAAACAGTTGGCAAATTTTTATCAATGGGCAAAAAGCAGGAGTAATTCAGTACATATAAACATTACTGATACTGAATGGCTACAGACTTGTAGCCCGTGGCAGATTTTTGTCAATGGCAAAAGACATGGCTTTGGAAACTGGTCAAGTAGAAAGATACCCATTCAATCGAATGGTGTCGTCGTTTTAGGCTAAGATCAAGATACAGAGGAGAGAGGATTTGAGCTCAAGGGTTCATTTATCGGACAAATAAGTGGGATTACATTCTAACACCAAATGAAAGTAAGCAGTTATATTGAATAAAAGATAAGAATGTTTAAAAACTACTTCAAAAATACCTTTTCATTTATAACAGTTCTACAAGTCAGCAGATGTAACAACCAAGGAAACGGCAAAATCTTAGATTGGAATCAAGACGCTTGGGCTCTATACAATGGCTCTAGAATCTCTCTAGTTCGTTTACCATGCGACCAACCACACGCCAACATACTAAACGAGACTAAACCACGTCACGTCACAAAAACCAATGTGCCTCCCTTTAAGATTTTTTTTAGACTGCCCAATCCACTAATATTTTTTAGCAAACGCGTTATTCAGCAACGATTATTTATTTAGTGGCAAAATAAAATTCTTTAGGGTACACAAAAACTTGATATAAGACATTTGATATACATTCCATCTGCAACTAATATTTAAACAAAGAATTACACAAGCTAGAACAAAGTAGCGTTTGATATTTATCAATATTTTAATTATATTCAGGGCAGGTTCAAAGTAAATTCAATTTAAATCCAGTGTATTCATTATTTCAGTCGAGTTTCAAAAATAGATTATACTTGCACTGTATATATAGAAAAATAAAGAAAATAAAACCTTGCAATAATTATGCACTACAATTGCAATTATTTAAAAAGTAATGTGATTGACTAGAACACAGCCATCTGGATATTGTACAATGGAACCAGATCATCATCTGTGCTATTACGATGTGATGATGTGAATAGATAAAACATTTTTTTTTTTTAAATGTATTCTTCCCCTTGTGTTAAAAAAAATATTTCTATAGATTGTAGTAGAAGTTTAAATTTTTGAAAGATTCGATTAAATTTATTCATTTTATAAAGCATTTTTAATGCGTTTGGGAAGTTGATAAGCCTAAGATGAAATTTATACAAGCCCCAAAGTGTGTTTATGCATTTCATTTGATTTATGCTTAAAACAACATACCACCAGATGGAATTACAACGAACCTAATGAAAACCAAATGAATCATGGAAGTACTGTTACAAAATCGAATAAATGAGATGTTCAT
Source organism: Strigamia crassipes (assembly GCA_034683725.1). Lineage (NCBI taxonomy): Eukaryota > Metazoa > Arthropoda > Chilopoda > Geophilomorpha > Linotaeniidae > Strigamia > Strigamia crassipes. The sequence continues at coordinate 94,158 of JAQFXT010000080.1, forward strand.
GCGATTAAAATGGGGCGGATGAAAATGAAACGTTGGTTTGTTTAATTAAATTCCATGAAAAGATATTTGATTTACATTTGTTCTCTCCATACTTTTAAACGGGCAAATTTTCATTTGGCAAACTGTGCTAAGAGGATCAATCATAGCACAGCGATGATATGCAACATTAGTTCACAGAATTAGATGAATCTCAATTTATGCATTTTTAAAGATGCCTCCACGTGACAAACCCGGAGCAAAATAAGCCGTTAAAAATACTTTAAAACAGTTTATTAATTTATATAATAATTTATATAATATTAAGACAAAATCTAAACATCATACAATTTATCTGCTTACCTGATTTATACTTCAGAAGTGTGATAAGTATATCAACAAAAAAAAAACTATATCGTAATTGTAATTCCAAAAGATCATTATATAGCACGTGCTCTGGAACATATGGTTTATGTCTAGGTCAATTTACTGAATATTGTCATGGCAACCACATTCCAGAATAAAGTATATAAGATCTAAATTTAAAATTAAAACACTTAGGTTACTTAGCCATGCAATGCAAATTAAGAAATGTTCCAATTTTAATTTAATAGCCAATAACACCTTTAATTCGGAAGTAAATTACACCAAGTTATAACTTTTGACATTTTCATTCAACAGCTTCATTAATATTTTATTATAATATAAAAATAATAAAACATTTAAGGTTAATAACAATGTCTCTTTAAAATTCCTATTATTTTTGCTTTAAGTTAAAAAACGTGTATATACACCGTATATTAATATTTTTAATTATGGTAATTGGTTCTCAGAAACATTCCCATAAAGATAATTTTAACTTTCACTCCGAAACTTCAAACTGCTCTAAACCTACCTTTAACCATATTTCTGATTATATTTTAGTCACCCTCCACACATTTAAAAAGGCTAATTGCAAACTCAGACAGTAAAGCCAGTCCTTTAACAAGACCAAACCTTCTTTCCCGTCAGCTGTTGAAGTCGTTTACCATCACTTTGATGTTGAGGGAGTTTGGGTAGCGTTATTGATTCCACAGACTCCGCGTGGCAAAGGCTTGAAAAGAAAAATTTTAATAACTGCAAACTCGTAGGTTGTTTATGAAAAGAGAACGTCACTCACACCGACTTTCATTAAGGACATCTCCTCATTCCACAACGGCACCACAACACCAAACACTGAAGATGCTACAGCTAATTCCACCAAACTTCTTTCGGCATTCCGATTTAAAAGAAAAATTCTAACACGACGTCACAAGATGTCGTATTTCAGCGCCCTCTGCGAGCATGCAGACAAATGTGAATTTGTGTTTCAAAAACCGTTTTGGACGTACCAGAACTTTTTAAAATTGTTTCAAGCATTCAAAATGTCTGTTTATTTGAAAAATCTGTATTAGTGTCTGTTAATTTAGTTAATTAAAATTGGTTTTTTTGGATAACAGAAACATGTCGTATATCAAAACAAAGAACCTTACACGTTAAATTATCTACGGTTTCGGTTTACATAAAAAAGACACCTGTTTCAACAACTACTACTAAAAGAATTTCGATTTCGATTCATCCATGTCGAACTGCATTAATAATTAATTTCTGCCTCTACTTCCAAGTGTGGTAGAAAATCCCAATCAACAGACCAATTAATTATGGTAACAGTCTTAACTCTCAATCACTTAACAATTGATATATAATCCGAGGGACTTTACTGTAGATGTCCAATCAAAACAAGCCTTAGATCCAATCAACATTAAACTGAATTAACCATTATTGCTCGTAGCATTTATTTGCTATCAAAATATTGATGGTAAATGTTCATGCAAAACTAACAAATCATTTCATTTGCAATAAAACAATCCTACGGCAATTGCCGGTCAATTTTCAATCGTTGTTCAATTGCTAAACAATTATAAACATAACTCTCATTAGGTGCGTTCAATTTCGAAATCTATAAGTACCTTATCTTCCTTATGCAAACCGGAAGTGACCTAAAAAACGTCATACCTTCCAAAAGAAAAATGCCAAAAGGTACTTATGCAAAGGGTACCAATTGGGTCACTTATCCTCCTTTTGGTTTTTACTTTTGGGTTAGTAATGCGATCTGCGCTTGCGCACTAGTCACTACACGTAAAAAAGGCCGTTCTAACCATAAAAAAGATCGTTTTTGCTGTAATAAGAGCCGTTGTTATCATTAAAAGGATCGTTTTTATTGTAAAAACGTTCTTTTTACCGTAAAACGTTTGTTTTTACTGTGAAACGTTCGTTTTTACCGTAAAACATTCGTTTTTATCGTAAAAACGTTCTTTTTACCGTAAAACGTTTGGTTTTTACTGTGAAACGTTCGTTTTTACTGTGAAACGTTCGTTTTTACCGTAAAACATTCGTTTTTATGGTAAAACGTTTGTTTTTACCGTAAAACGTTCGTTTTTTTACCGTAAAACGTTCGGTTTTTTATCGTAAAACGTTCGTTTTTACCGTAAAACGTGAACAATTCAAAAGTAAAAATTATTAGTGCATTCATTCAAAAGTACATTTTGCATAAGAAAGATAAGGAAGATAAGTAACAAAAGATACTTATAGATTTCAAATTGAACGCACCTACTGTCATTAAGTGTATTGAGACAGGTAGTACTCCGTATCATTTCTAACAGTTGTAACGTTCTCATTTCTACGGCTCGAAGAAATGCATACGTAACGAATTGCTTCTCTGAAGTCTTACGTGCGCTAATTCTTTCAGTGACTGACTGAAAGAAGCTAAAACATAAATAAATGAAATCTTTGATAATTTCAATGGAAAGAGAATTTATTCGACCTTGAATAAATTAAAATGCAACTACACTTGGTTGCTACAACAAAATAGTTAATTTCTACAGTTAAAACGCAATGTTAAACTCAAACTAAAATGAAGGTTAAAATAATAATTACACAAAATAATAAAAAAGTTGAAATAGAAATGAAAATTTGAAATAAAAATAAAAATTTGAAATAGAAATGAAAATTTAAAATAGAAATGAAAACTTGAAATAGAAATAAAAACTTGAAATAGAAATGAAAACTTGAAATAGAAATGAAAACTTGAAATAGAAATGAAAACTTGAAATAGAAATGAAAACTTGAAATAGAAATGA